>OX101794.1:22149174-22301690 GCA_944452715.1 Ophion slaviceki
ATTGCATTTTTTTTAAGTATAAGTATCTGAGAATATGTCCTGAAAATTTCAAGTCGATCCGAACAAAATTGACTGAGATATGAGCGTTGAAAGAAAAGAATCCGTTGTGAAATTGAAACTTTAAACGCGTTTTTCTCACAATGGCATTTCTGAAGTCGGTGACCAAGATTACTCGAACACTAATGAACCGATCTTCTTGAAATTTTGCAGGCTTATTTAATACATAAAAATGTAGTCTTTAATCGTTCGATTTTTTTGTTCGAAAAAAATGGCCGTTTTATAGCCAAAAAACGGCCGTTTTTTTTCGTTGAAATCGAACCATTAACTTTAACTGTCCGCCATTTTGTGAAAAATGAATATTTTTTAAAATCCTTCGATTAAAGACTAGTTTATACTTATATTTGACTAAATCCATTCGCATTTTTTTTTCAGATGATCCACTTCGCCGCAATGTTGGTCACCGCAAACCGTGTATATAAAAACATTATTTCATTGACGGCCATTTGCCACTAAACAATGTAATATTTTTCAATAAAAAATTACTGAAAGTTCTTCAAGATGTGTTCTTTAAGATGGTATATTGATCGATTAAAAAAGTTTTGTAGTTTTCTTTAAAAAAATTCATGAAAAAGGCCTTTTTGCGCTACAAGTGGGGGTGACGCCTTAAGACAACGCCTAAAGGGGTTTTTGGCTACTTGCAATAGTTTTTAAGATATTCAACTTTAAAGTTTCGGGCGCCCACTATATTTATATCTGCTGTGTCTTCGTTCATATCTATATATGTTATCGCGCTCTCCGTTTTGTCCAAACAAAAATAACCAAAAAACCCAAACCAACCCAAACATACCCAAAGCCAAACGAAAAACTATTGCGCGTCGCCAAAAATCCCTCTGGAGGTTGTCTTAAAATATTGAAAGGGAGATCTGTGCAAAATGTCAGATCGATCGGAGGTTGGGAGTTTTCGGAACCTTATACGAAAAAAAATTCACAAAATGGGAGGTTTTTAAAAAAACTGTAATTGGAGCGAAATTTTTACTTAGATTCCGGGGATGAAAATAAACTAAATTTCGAACAAACAAAAAGCAACTACGCATAAGGATAGCTACCAAAATTACAAAATGTTTGATTTTTTTCTCCCAAATTGAAAATCGGACAATTATATATAAGTAGAGTTATGATTCCGGCCAGGTAAAAAAAAACCGCTTCAAGAAATTCGCGGTGGCAAGTTTTAGTATACATAAATCGTTGCGCTACCTGCTCCCACTAAATCGTCTGGAACTTGGTCAATTTTTAATATTTTAACGCGGAATTTTTTCCCCATATTCTTGAATATGTATACTTTGAGAAAATGCAAAAAATCGATTTTTTTAACCGCCACAGTGGTAAATTTTGATGGGCTCAAAATATCCGTCCCCTACGATAACGGATTACTCTATACATAGTATAACATGTTTCTCCCCTAAGACGAATCCGATGCTCTAAGGGTCCGTTACACGCGCTCCTCGTCGACCTGCCATCACCCCTTGGGCGGTCACCTTACTCCATACCTACCTACTCTATTCGTTCCTCCTTGGGTTGTCGTGTCTTTTGCTCTACCGGCACGACATTCCAAGGTTTTCAGTCTACAAACGATGTTCACCAACCCACGCGTACGTTATGTCCGCTGCAGGGGTGCTTCCGTAAGGGAAAGAAAAAAAAACACGTTCCGAGCGGCGACACTGTGGACGGCTTTGAGGATTTTTTCAGCAATTTGTTTTTTTTTCCTCTGTCATATTGTTGAGTAAGTTTAAATTCCGAGGGTGTAGTTCTGAAAAGTACACCCGATTAATTTGGATTTTTGTGTACCCATGTATTTTCACTCGCTGATTACGAATATCATAGTGAAAATACCCGCAAATTTGATTTTCAGGGCCAAAACTCACAAAAACTGATTTTTTCAAAAGTATTTCTATTTTATTGTAATAAATGTTGATCTTAGAGAAAAATATTTCCTGCAAAAGTTGTAGCCTAAAAAAATATTGATATTTTATGTTCTATACAGTTTTTATCTAAAACCATTCTGTTTCGAGAAAAATGGGATAATGTACTGATAAGTGCATTTTGCTAAACTCCATTAGTTTCGATATTATCTACTTACGCACTTTACCGCGGGAATGTTGGAGTTTGAGTTCGTAAGTGGATAATATCGAAACTAATCGAGTTTAGGAAAATGTAGTTTTTGGAGCATTATCCCATTTTTCTCGAAACAGATTGGTTTTTGACAAAACTTGTATAGAACATAAAAGATCAATCTTTTTATAGGCTAGAACTTTTGTAGGAAACATTTTTTTCTAAGATCAATATTTATTACAATAAAATAGAAAATCTTTTTGAAAAATCATTTTTGTGAGGTTTGACCTTGAAAATCAAATTTGCAGGTATTTTCACTGTCATATTCGTGATCAGAGAGTAAAAATACATGGGTACAAAACATTTCAAATTAATCGGAGGTGTGTCCTTTTCGGAACTTTATCCTATCCTGGGAATGGTTGAGCACTTCAAGAGGTTCTGCCTAGTTGAAAAAGTCGAAAATCACTTTTTTCAAAATCAATATATTTTGACAGTATGTCATCTTATAAATGTTTCCTGAAAATATCAAGGTGATCGGATCAAAATTGACGGCTTCATAGGCTGTTATGTCGACGCCCGACAACACGTTGCTCAATTACGTTGCTCCGACAATTCGTTGCTCAAATACGTCGAGAGCATTTTCAAGAGTGATCAAATCAAAAATAATGTACACTTTTGTGATGATAATGTAACAATGATAGCGAAATAAACAATATAACGTATCGTCACTAACAAGGAACGTCAAGGCTTCGATTTTGTTGAAACTCATATACGAGGAGCTGGCAAGCACAACCGGATTTGTCTACACTGCGTCAATTTTTTTTTATTTTCCCATTTTATTTTATTTTTGTGCCTTAAGGCCGTCTTCTAGTCGAGAATTTTGAAAAAATGGTTTTTTTTGTTGCATATTTTCAATGTTGTCTTTCAAGAATGTACCCTTCAAGAGAAATTTCAAAATTCTGGTCCTGAAAGTCATGCATTCACTATCAGACGCGCTTAACAACAGCAGAAAGAACATCAGAAAACTTTGATTTTGATGAAAAAGAAGGGAGAATGTATGGACCAGGAATCGCTGATTAACGAAATGTAAGTATATGTACCATTATGTGACTTTTAGACTGCCTGAAACTTTACTCGAATCTTTAAACGCGTATTTCTTGAAACTACTTTTTACGATACGATTGACATGATATCTCAAGTTGTAATGAACTAAATGAACCGATTTACTTAAAAAAATGTATGAACCTTCTCTATACACCCCTCCATCGCCCCTACCAGATTTATCGCAAAATTTTGTTAATAACTATTTTTAAAAAATCAAAAATTGTGAGAAAAAACGGCAAAAATTACCTTTTTTTATACAGCCGCCATTTGCGATTTTTTTGCCCGAGGTAGGGGCTATAATGACATCCTTACTAATCAAGAATCTGTTTGCATTTTTTTTTCAGATAACCCGGAGGGTTGTAATCGTGTCAACCAGGAGAGGCCGATTTTTTCCACCCCCACTTTACCAGCCTGTAACTATCGGAATTATGGCTTTTCTTTCAATTTTTTTATATAATGTCAAAGGATGAATAAATATGTGGTAAAAAAATAGATACTAAAAATATATTTGTTTTTTTATCGCATCTCAAAAAACCCCCAAATTTTGGCCCTCTAGACCAGAAGACGGCCTTAAAACTGCGTTTTCGGTTGAAAATGCAGTTTTTAATAAATTTCAAGGTGTGTGGGCCGGATTTCATTCGAAATATTTCGGGAGCTAATAAGGGTGTACTCGAGAAATACGAAAAGTTAAAATTAAAAATATTTGACGCAGTGTGGACAGACCGCTTTTGTTCGCTATCTCCTCGTATGTTATAAAGCATTAAAATCTATTAGGGACGTATTTTTTTATCTGTAGAAAAACGTTTTTAAGGGCGGCAGCGACCCCTCAAAGAAGATCACCCCTTAATTTAATTTTTGTTCAATTATTCTACAGTCGATTTTTCATCGCTTGACATTAGAAGAATTATGGTTTTTGTTTCATTCAGATCAATGGACTGTTGTGGGTGAAACTGCAAAACCACCCCCCCCCCCGCCTTCTTTTGAGGGGTGGTTTCCCCCCTTAGAACCGCTTTTCCGCAGATGAAAAAAATACGTGTCTAATATTTTTCCATGCTTCATCACATATATGAGTTTCGACAAAATCGACGGACACTCAAGTGATGCTCCTTGTAAGGATCAAACGAAAGATTTTTTACATTCACAATAACCAGAATCTTATTAAAATTCTCAAATAAAATGACGATTATTAAAATAAGAGAGGAACCGAACATTTTAATAATTCTACCGTACATGCTTTGGAGTATCGAAAAAAGTGCGAATTTATTGTTAGCAAATTATACTCAACGATTCGGAGTATGAAAGAATGAAAGCAGGGTGCACTGCATGGTGGAGAGGAATAAGAAGCTGCACCAAGAGGGTTAGACGACAAGGGATGAAACGCAAGTGAACTTTCATCCCTTACTCTCTTGCTCGTTCTCTCTCTCTCTCTTTCTCTTTCTATCTCGCTCTATCTTTCTGACTCTTTTATTCGCATTGATGAGACGTGGGACGGCAGGGCGAGAGGGGAAAGGGGTGGAAAGGCAGAAACGGCAAAAGGAAGGAAGCCAGAACGAACGGATGCCAAAGGGGAACGGCAAAGAGAAAACGGAAGAGCGTCAGTGACGGCGTCGAAGTGAATGTTGGTAAAGTGTATTTCATATGTATATAAAACGAGAGGGAGGGATGGAGAGAGAGAGAGAGAGAGAGAGAGAGAGAGAGAGAGAGAGAGAGGATGATGACGACGACTGTACAAGGACGGTGGAACCGGAACCGGAACCGAGGAGCGCAGGAACAGGGAGTGAGTCGAGAAACGACGATGGAGGCAAGAGCCAGTGGCAATGCGGGGTGGTATATGTAGTGGTACACGAGAGCGTCAGCGTCCCCGATATGGCGGAAGCGTCGGGTTTGCCGGAAGTCGCCAAGGAAATGAAACGCCTCTCCCTGCAGACGAACCAAACGAGCAAAGAACTCTTCCACAGTGCCTCTCTCTCTCTCTCTCTCTTTTTCTTTTTTTTCTTTCCACATTTCTATCTTCACCACTGGCGTTGTATTATATACTCGACTGCGAATGTTCCTCTCCAAGAAATTCACCCACCACGTTTTCCACCCCACAAACGCGTTTCTGAAGGCGGGATATACATTTCGACAGGAAAAAAATCAGCAATATTGCCGGATTTTTTAAACCAAGAAATCATTATTCTGCAATTATCAAACTTAAGGTATACTTTAATAGTATACTTAAGTATACAAAACAATTTTGTTAAATTAATTCCTCATCAAAATGACGGAACTGTGGCAGGGTGTTACAGCAAGGTCGCCGCGGGAGTTGCGAATCGGCGTGCAGTCTAGCTTCCCGTAGACTTTGATTTGCAAAAAAGTTCAAACATTTTTTTCAGTTAGAATATGTATAGTTTCTTTGTGACGGTAATTAAAATGAAGAAAATGCAAATTTAATAAAATGGCACGCATTTGCTAAAAAAATCAACATTTCACGCAACATTTCTGTAAAATGTGGATTAAAAAAGTAGTTTTTTTTTTATTTTTCTAAAACAATCTTCGTCAAGTAGAAGGTACCAATATTGTCAATATTTCTACCAAGTTTCAATTCAATCGGCTTAAATTTTTTTAGAAACTTTCGAAAAATATTCTACATGTATAGTATAAAAGTATAAAATATTCTACATGTATCGTTTGCAGAAGAAAAAAAATTGATTTTTTATCGTTGTAAATGTATATCCCGTCTTAACGCGAACAAAAAATTATTGAAAAAAAACATATCGATCGTTGCAGTAGTTTTTGAGATATTTTGCTCATCGACTTTGAAAACTTACCTTCGAGAAAAACGCGTTTAAAGTTTCGAACGACGCTCCGAGCATTCAACATAATAAATGTCCTGTGAATCGGTCAATTTTGATCTAATCATCTTGAAATTTTCAGAGAACCTTCATAAGATGACAGACTGTCAAAATACATTAGTTTTGAAAAAAGTGATTTTTCGACCTTTACAAGTAGACATTTACCCCAAGACCCTTACAATAGTACATTTTGACAATCAGTTTGAGTCACATAACTAAAAATCGACTGTAATTATCGTTTGTCATTTATTTTACTGTACTTGGGATAATATGACCACACATGTACTCGCTCACGAAACGTGCAGATTATGTACAAAACTTTTCAAAAACATACCCTTTTGCGTTTTAGCAGGTGAGACTCTTTAACAGTGCTGCTTTTAGCACTAGAATCTATTTAGCAATCCAGTTTTAGCACTAGAGCCCATTTAGCAGTACAATTTTAGCAGAAGAGCTTTTGGCAGTACAGTTTTAGCAGTCTTTAGCTACTCTTTTTAGCAGTAGATCCTGTTTAACAGTAGAATTTTTAGCAGTAGAGCCGTAGAACCAAATAAACCAAAATCAGTTCGTTGTCCCCGTCCATATAGTTTTAACTTTTGAGTTTTTGAGTTATCAGACTTGGAGTACATCTTGTACCAACGGCTTGTACCATTTAGCAGTACAATTTTAGCAGAAGAGCTTTTAGCAGTCCAGTTTTAGCAGTTCTAGCTACTCTTTTTAGCAGTAGAGCCCGTTTAGCAGTAGAGCCCGTTTAGCAGTAGCATTTTAGCAGTCGAATTTTTAGCAGTCCTTTTTTAGCAGTAGAGCCGTAGAACCAAATAAACCCGAATCAGTTCGTTGTCCATATACTTTTGAATTTTGAGTCTTTGAGTCATCAGACTTGGAGTATATCTTGTACCAACAACTTGTACCATTTAGCAATACAATTTTAGCAGGACAGTTTTAGCAGCCTTTAGCTACTCTGTTTAGCTGTAGATCCCGTTTAGCAGTAGCATTTTAGCAGTCCTTTTTTAGCAGTAGAGCCGTAGAACCAAATAAACCCAAATCAGTTCGTTGTCCCCGTCCATATAGTTTGACGTTTTGAGTTTTTCAGTCATCAGACTTGGAGTACATCTTGTACCAACAACTTGTACCATTTAGCAATACAATTTTAGCAGACAAGCTTTTAGCAGTTCTAGCTACTCTTTTTAGCAGTTGAGCCCGTTAGCAGTAGAATTTTTAGCAGTCCTTTTTTAGTACTAGAGCCGTAGAAGCAATTAGCACTAGAATCTATTTAGTAGTCCAGTTTTAGTACTAGTGCCCGTTTAGCAGTACGATTTTAGCAGAAGAGCTTTTAGCAGTCTTTAGCTAGTCTTCTTAGCAGTAGATCCCGTTTAGCAGTAGAATTTTTAGCAGTAGAGTCGTAGAACCAAATAAACCAAAATCAGTTCGTTGTCCCCGTCCATATAGTTTTAACTCTTGAGTTTTTGAGTTGTCAGACTTGGAGTACATCTTGTACCAACGACTTGTGCCATTTAGCAGTACAATTTTAGCAAAAGAGCTTTTAGCAGTCTTTAGCTACTCTTCTTAGCAGTAGATCCCGTTTAGCAGTAGAATTTTAGCAGTAGAATTTTTAGCAGTAGAGCCGTAGAACCAAATAAACAAAAATCAGTTCGTTGTCCCCGTTCACATAGTTTTAACTCTTGAGTTTTTGAGTTATCAGACTTGGAGTACATCTTGTACCAACGACTTGTACCATTTAGCAATACAATTTTAGCAGACGAGCTTTTAGCAGTTGAGCTACTCTTTTAAGCAGTAGAGCCCGTTAGCAGCAGCATTTTAGCAGTAGAATTTTTAGCAGTCCTTTTTTAGCAGTAGAGGCGTAGAACCAAATAAACCCAAATCAGTTCGTTGTCCCCGTCCATATAGTTTTGAGTTTTTGAGTCATCAGACTTGGAGTACATCTTGTACCAACAACTTGTACCATTTAGCAGTATAATTTTAGCAGCAGAGCTTTTAGCAGTACAGTTTTAGCAGTTCTAGCTACTCTTTTTAGCAGTAGAGCCCGTTTAGCAGTAGAATTTTTATCAGTTATTTTTTAGCAGTACAGCCGTAGAACCAAATAAACCCAAACCAGTTCGTTGTCCCCGTCCATATAGTTTTGAGTTTTTGAGTCATCAGACTTTGAATAAAATGTAAAAGGTTCTTTTTTCGAAAGAGCCGCTACGTCAGATATTTCGGAAAATGTCTCAACCGAATCGATACATTCGTGAATCATCGCGATCGTACGTGTGGTGGAAGGGGCAAAAAAGGAAGATCGGTCACGCGCTCAGGGGCCGCATAGTCCGCGACCGGAAGTGAATCGGGCGGGATTTCCGCGCGCGGAATTGCACACCGGTGAGTGAATCATCGCCGCGGCGATTATTATTCCTCCTCGATGAAGACAATGTTGCGTAATGTTCATCGCGCGCACCCCAAAGCATTCGGATCTCTCGCCCGTCCGCGAAACCGCAGCTCGTCGGTCACCGCAGCGACAAAAATAAAATAAATGAAAAGCGCGACGTCGTCTAATCGCGCAATTCGCGAGTTCGTCTTCCCTTTCGCTGGTTTCTTTGTTAACATGTTCGTTCTTCCGATGACTCGCGCTCGGAAGAAACTCAAGCGAATTCGTCACCGTCCGGCACGCGATCTTTCACGCGCTCCTCATTGCCACAAGTTTTATCGGCGTACGTGATGCAATCGGGCCGCGTTGTGTATCACGGCGGGCCTCGGTGATTTCATTGTTTTCCTGGAGATGAGTTCTATCTTCTGCCGCTCCATCGAAGTCGTTACTATCCGCGCAAATGTTCAAAGTTTGGGAAAATAAAAAGAAGGTGGCTTAAGGGGTATCCCCGTCTGGAAACTTCCTAAAATCGTTTTTATTGCATATTGTTATAGTGTGAACTTTCAAGAATATTTTGAGACCAACCGGACCCTGAAATTCTAAAAATTGACGAAGTTACACCTATTTTAGTGGAACAGTCTGGGTCAGGTTAAGGCGGTCCTCTAGTTTCTCGAGTCGAAAAAATCGATTTTTTTTTCATAAATCACATCTACAACATGTGTAGAAAATGTGTGTCAAAGGATTTTTCGATATTCGAAATGGTTCACAAGTTACGGCCCTGGAACAAAGCAGGTATACGGAGCAGGTATACTTTCAAACGCGTTTTTCTCGTAACACCATTTTTCGAAACGGTGACCACGATATTTCAGAAACTACTGCACCGATCTTGTTCAAATTTATACAGCATCTTTAATATGTTATAAGCCAGCGATTGAACTAGGATTATCATGATTGCTTCGATAGTTTTTTTTGTACAAGCGAAAAACTTAAGAAAAAATGAGTAAAAAATAGAATGTAATTTTCAAAAGTGTATAAAAAAGTCAAATTTTGTAATTTAGAATGCACTCTAGTTCAATCGCTAGTCTTAAATATGAAGATTAAAATGCCGTTTGGTTTTTTGATTTCAGATAAGCAGAACAGCCGCAATCTTGGTCACCGTCAAGCACCTCTTTTACTTCATGTCTTCCTGTCGGCCACTATAACATTTATTCTATTACATATTTTGACTTCAAAAAATTTGTAAAGCTTATTTAAATGTTAATAAAGATTATGCAAAAACAATGAGATTGATTATTTCGATGCTTTGCCCGTAAAAAATTATTGAAAAAGCCGTTAAAAAACAGCCGAGAAACTAGAGGACCGCGTTAAGGCCTTAGGCCACTCTAGAGGCGGAAAAAATAGACTTTTTGAGGATTTTTGTTCAGAAAAACTACAAAATAAATCGAGATTACAAAATAGGGTGTTTATCACACATATCAGTGACTGTATACAATAATTTTTTTGAGGCGATTAATTTCAAAATGGCGGCTGTGCAGCGTTTTTGCGGTGACGTCTCCGTTTTCCCAGGGTCCACGGCCGGACAAACAGCTCCTGTAATTTTTGAATTATAATGAGTCAATGATTTTTTTCGATTATATTTAATAACTGCTATAGAAGTACGTATGATTTTTTCGATATATCGATTTTTGGCAAAATGGCGCACTTCTAAAGTGGAAAGTGAAAAATTTGCCTAAAAAATCGGTAGATAATTGTCAATAACAAACGAACTATGCAATATAAAAAAAAATCCTACGTACTTCCATAGACAATGTATTTTTCAAGATATATTCAACATTTCGAGTGAATCGGTTGAAAATTGTCTGAGTTATGTTTCCGGCCAACTTAAAAAATGCAGTTTTGAGATAAACGCGTTTGAAGTTTTGAGTAGGTCGTTGCGGACCAGGCGGCCTTGTACTAAAATTCGAAAACCGAGTACTTAGAGATTTTTCCCGGCCATAATCTTTTGGGACATCATTTTTGAGGTCCTAGGGGATCATGAAAAGAAAAAAAATCGATTTTTCGAAAATTCTAGAGTGGCCTAACTAGCATCCCTTAAGGATAATTCGCGTGTTGCGAAAGCGGACATCAAAGCACAAGAACACTCAAAAGAGGCCCGAACTGCCCGCAGATTGCACAGATTAGGTGTGCAACACGATCTCGATTATGAGGAAGAATATGTATATGGTGCCGAAATCACTGACTAGCGGTAAGACGACAATGTTTCACAAGATCGTGTGAAATATTTACCAAAACATTGAACGCGATTATCTTGAAACTACATATCTTGACACGGCGGGATTGATATCTTGAGTAACTTTCACACTATTGACTTGAGGCGTTACCCCCACTTGTAGCGCAAAAAAAGGCCTTTTTCATGAATTTTTTTAAAGAAAACTACAAAACTTTTTTAATCGATCAATATACCATCTTAAAGAATACATCTTGAAGAACTTTCAGTAATTTTTTTATTGAAAAATATTACATTGTTTAGTGGCAAATGGCCGTTAATGAAATAATGTTTTTATATACACGGTTTGCGGTGACCAACATTGCGGCGAAGTGGATCATCTGAAAAAAAAATGCGGATGGATTTAGTCAAATATAAGTATAAACTAGTCTTTAATCGAAGGATTTTAAAAAATATTCATTTTTCACAAAATGGCGGACAGTCAAAGTTAATGGTTCGATTTTAACGGAAAAAAACGGCCGTTTTTTGGCTATAAAACGGCCCTTTTTCGAAAAAAAAAATCGAACGATTAAAGACTACATTTTTATGTATTAAATAAGCCTGCAAAATTTCAAGAAGATCGGTTCATTAGTGTTCCAGTAATCTTGGTCACCGACTTCAGAAATGCCATTTTGAGAAAAACGCGTTTAAAGTTTCAATTTCAGTTTACACGAAGAAAATATTTTCTTTTGTAAACTTACACAGAGTCATCTATTCCGGGCCCATACTTCTGTATGGGCCCGGATACTTATACTTCAAAAAAATCGATTTTTTTCAAAATCGCAAGTGGGGGTAACCCCTTAAACAGCATTATGCATGACCAATACTCGGAGCAGTGACTGCCTAGCCGGACACCGGCTGGCGCATGAATCAGTCAGAAGAAGACCAATGCTTCTGCGATATTAGTGTAGTCTAACATTATTTGGCACTAATCGAGTGATCGAAAGTTTTGCAATTATCTAAAGTGTCCGAAAACTTATGACCAGTAGTGTGTATGCCATACATGTATATGCAAATATGTACATATGCATATATACATATATGTATCAATTTCACACATATATGAAACATATGATGTACTATATGATAGCCACGTACCTACATATTTTTAAAAAATATTACTGCTAGGGAAAATATAATTACTAGACGATGCTGCGGGGGTTAATATGGGCCCGATAAAATCGGAAATTTCATCTCGCTCCTCAAGTTGTTCAATCGATTTACTGATATATATATATATATATATATATATATATATATATATATATATATATATATATATATATATATATATATATATATACATCGCAACCGCGAAAGGGCAATCCTGACGATTTAACGCGGATAGTCTTGGGAGTCCGACCCTCTTTGTCCATATTGGCAGCCGATACTTACAATTAGACGAGACATCGACGATGAGCGAGCGAGAGGCAAAGGGGCCGCGCGCAAAGTAAATGGGAAAATTTATTTTGCCAGAGGGAATTTTGTCGAAGCGCGCGGGCGCGTTATCTCTCCTCGCGATTTTCCATCACGCAGCTATACATCGATATCGAGGCTATACCTATCGCTTCTGGTTATCCTAGAGCGTATTACGAATTGATGGAGAGTATCTCTCTCTCTCTCTCTCCCTCTCTCTATCTCTATCCCTTCTAGCATTAATGATTGGTCTTTACGATCCGTGTCCTACGGACTCTCTCACGCTGTTGCGGAAAATTAAGCGTTATTTATCATTCCGTGTATAGCACTCTGTTATTACATCGCTATATTCATCTGTGTATACAGGATTATGTGCGGTGGCCGCGATATGGCGCGCGCATAAAAGCATAATTCCGACCGGTTACATGTACGTCCTTTGCATCACGGCTGTCAATATATAGGTTATAAACGCGCGGACGATCGAGGATTTACCGTGTGCATGCATACGGTGATTTCCCCGCGAACTGGTGCCTTTGCCTTCGGCTTCACCCGCGTTGACGCCTGATTGATGGCAAATCTAGTCCCCCATTTAAATGGCATTGTCTTTTTTTCCATAGCGATAGAGGAAAATGTTACGCGTGCGAAAAATGTTCGTTTTTTATTTTTATTCTGTAAGGCTACCTTGCAGTTGTATGTTCTTTATTTATGCTGACTCTTGGTCGTTTAACTTCCACAATGTTTGCTCGCTTGTTTATTATGTTGGTTCGATGTTTGAATATGTGGAAATGTGTGAAAATGCGAGAATTACACATCAACCCAAATAAAGCCAGTCGAACAAATAGTCAGTTGAGACGAAAACAAACAAAAAACTCAAAGAAAGAAACGTTTTTGTTTTTTTGTTTCTTGGAGCACAGCTGTTTGTTCAATTTTCACATTTTCCGCGTTCGATCGTTTTTTGGAATTCTAACTGACGATACAGCGAAATTTCCGGGTTGTAGGCGAAAAAATGTGCAAACAAAGAGGCAGAGAGACAATGTTTTTGTTGGAAATAATTTTGGAAAATGACCCAAAAAAATCGGAAAATTATTGCGTAAAATGACAACGTTTCGCGGAAAATGATTTTTCAGAATGGTTTCGTGAAAGTTAACAATGTGTGGAGAAACTTTGTAGAAGTAAAAAATGACGGACAGCCACCCCTTAGAGATCTATTAGCACACACAACTGTCGATAAGTCAGATCATATCCTACTGTATGCTGGAATTTCAGTTCAGTAAAAGTCCCACGGTTTTCGTGATATTAAGCTTGATGTTGTTTTTTAAAAAATCATTTACTTTTGGTTTTTCGCATGCCATTTCTACAAATGATATCAATCGACAATAACTAAGCAACTTTTTCAAGTAATTGGCACGATATGGGTAGTACATTTTTTTTACACCGCAGACTATCAGTCAGATGTTCGAATTGGTTTGTATGAAAATTCTGCATAAGATCTTTTTTCATAGTTTTCTTAACATTTAAGGTTAAAACGAAGACATCAAGATGAAACAAAGAACCGAGAGTATTTTTTTTTAACCAGGTCAAAAATAGTTATCATTTGTAGAAATGGCATGCGAAAAACCAAAAGCAGATGATATCTCGAAAACTGTGGAACTTTTACCGAACTGAAATTCCAGCATATAGTAGGACATGACCTTGCCTATCAACAGTTGCAGGATTATCCATTCATGACAGGACACTGTATATATACATGTATGTATGTATGTATGTGTGTGTATATATATATATATATATATATATATATATATATATATATATATATATATATATATATATATATATATACCTACATACCTACATGTATATATATATATATATATATATATACACACAAGGGTGATTCGTTTCAGGGTAACTTTTTTTTTCTGACCCATCGTGCCCGAAAACCTCTAGTTGGCACCCAAAAACGAAGTTTCGTGAAAGGGGGGTGTTGTCAAAAAATATTTAGAGGTCGCGAATCAAAATTGAAGGTTTCCCATTTGATTAACATTGAAAAAAATGTTTTTCTCATTATTAGTGTTACCATTCCGCGAATTTTGATATCGCGATATTTTCCAAGTGGGTTCTCATAGGAAATATGATACTTTACAATAAAGTTCATTGAGCCATGTCCGTAAATTCAACCGTTTCAGCGGTATCATTATTTCAAGTGAATATTGTACAAAAATATCTATTCAAACGGCTGTAACGCCTAAGCTATTAGATATATCGAAAAAAATTCAAATGAGAACTATGTAGAGAAAGTAATTTACTACAAAAAAGACTTATAAGCCGAGCCCGTAAATTCAACTCTTTCTCAGCTATAGGTGGATGAAGTAAAATAAATAGATTTGTTTTTGTTTAAAAAAAATCTATTTATTTTACTTCATCCACCTGTAGCTGAGAAAGAGTTGAATTTTCGGGCTCGGCTTATAAGACTTTTTTGTAGAAAATTACTTTCTCTACAAAGTTCTCATCTGAATTTTTGTCGATATATCTAATAGCTTAGGCGTTACAGCCGTTTGAATAGATATTTTGCACAGTATTTACTTGAAATAATGATGCCGCTGAAACGGTTGAATTTACGGCCATGACTCAATGAACTTTATTGTGGAGTATCATATTTCCTATGAGAACCCACTTGGAAAATATCGCAATATCAAAATTCGCGGAATGGTAACACTAATAGTGAGGAAAATATTTTTTTCAATGTTAATCAAATGGGAAACCTTCAATTTTGATTCGCGACCTCTAAATATTTTTTGACAACACCCCCTTTTCACGAAAGTTCGTTTTTGGGTACCAACCAAAGGTTTTCGGGCACGATGGGTCGAAAAAAAAAAAGTTGCCCTGAAACGAATCACCCTAATATACATACATACATGCATATATACGTGCATATACACATATAAATATATCATACATACATACATATATATTCTCGTTACGATTTTTCGCGCGAACTGGAACGATTTTCCTCGAACGCAGACATCTCTAGATGTCAATCTGTCAATACGATGCGAGAGAAAAGATAACCGTCACAGAGCGAACGTGCCACGAACGCTCCTATCCTTCAAGACCTCAAGCATTGATACTCCTAAGCCCAAACGAACCTCAAACAACCTCAAGGTGCAAATTTCAATTTTCATGCGAGGCCGGAACAGCTCATTCCTTTTTATTCTACTTTTACGGGGGTGCCATTTTTATTGTTATTTTTTTCTTGCTTTTCGTTTCTTTTTGTACCAATTTTTGCTGTATACAGCCATAACAAGTTGAACACCGTCAGCCATAACTGAATCGACAAGCACGGTGATCCATGATGGCGATACTTATTGGACCTGGTAGCCATGATCCATGATCGACGCACGTGATTACGAGCGATCTCGTGCGACAGAAAACCTTCCTACGGAGCTTTTCCCACGTGGATTACACGCGTGGCATGCGCGTAATAATATATCCCCGCGCTTACGTGTGATCGATAGGGTCCAATCGTTCGACGTACCTATACGTAACTAAGCGCCGCGATCGATTGCGCGATTTATTCTCCGTTAATTTTAAGCCCGCGGTTACTACGCCCAAAGGCGTATTACTCGATGAATTCTCCGGCTCGTTCGCGCTCGAGCACCTTTACGTACATATATATGTAGATAGGCACACACTCAAATATACGTGGCAAAAATGGGGAGGTATTGCAAACAAAGTATATATATGATATTAGGTGGTTGCATGTGGAGCCGCCTAGTTTCGAGGGAAAAAATAGATAGTGGTTCGGTAGCGAATCGACGAACTGGTTTATTCAAAGTATCCCGTGCAAAAATTGGTTTTCATTTTTAGTTTTGATACTTTAGTTATTATAGAAATTTCATTTTCAGTCTATGCGACTGAAATCGATTTTGAAGATGCAATTTTTAAGCGATCTATATTTTGTTATGATAAGATTTATACTTTTAGCATTGAAAGTGCTGTGAAACTTGTATTTGATTATAGATAACTTTATTCCACTTGTATACCTTTTCGGGCTTTTACATTCTCCGTTCTGTCCCACCTTGTTTCACTTACACTATTCTTAAACTTAGAATTAGAGTGACCGATAAATTACATTTACATTTACACTACAATGCATTAAGTTAAAAATCACATTTCTCCTTTCTGAAACTTGTATATGTTTGCTGAGGTAGGTATAGGAGTCAGAGCTAGCAGGATGGATGGATGGATGGATGGATGGACTACTGTGTTGTAGTAGAGTGGGGGGGAGCTGCAACATGTTGAATGCGTTAGATCGGTTGAAAAATGCCCTTGCCTCTCCCAATTATAATCTTGTTATTAATTTAAAAAATTACATTTCCTCAACCTATCAATATTTTTGGTAAATTAATCAAAATCAACATATAATTTACATTTACCTATTTTTTATTACCCGAAATGTCTAATTACATTTTCAATGCCATGAAATAGTTGCACTTCGTATAATATCTGTAGATTTTTTAAGCGGCTACAGCTACCTGCAGGCCCGAAAGAAGTGGTCAAGTTCCGAATTTTTTTTTTCTGGGAAGCGGTTGGTGAAAAAGGAACGCATTTTCTTTAACACAGTGAGACATATAGTGGGAGCCTTTAAACAAATCACTAAAGGATACAGAAAAACAACAAAAACATGGCCGCTGGTAGATGATGAAAGTTTTTTCGCAACGTTTGGCAGTGAACACTCTCCAGCTGAAACGGCCCATCGAAATTCTATAAACCAATTAGGTTATTCAAGTTAATGATAAAGACGAGTCGTTGGCGATCGTCGATGTTTAAAATCGCTTATTTAGCAACGTGGCGACGAACTAAAACTCGACCATGCAAAATCTATGGAAAAAGTCGTCATTTTTACATAACCATTAAAAAATAAAGATCGATTTTAAAAAGGCGATGTCGTCAATGACCTTTAAATTTTTACTGATCATATCTCCTGTAAATTTGGAAACAATCCATCAAGTAGTTCTCGAGATATCATGTTCACCGACTTTGAAAACAGTGTTTCGAGAAAAACACGTTTAAAGTTTGAGGTATGGTGCTGCTAGTGCTCGCCGGGCCGACTGTTGGAAGTTGTAGCTCATTCAATTTTAGTAATATTTCAATGAAATTTTCAGCAGATATAGCTGATGATACTATCGAATAATAATATTTTTAGAAAATGCAATTTTTTTACTCATCTAGGTAGAATGTAGCCCATTGAGATCCATTTATTTTATATCTATATATATTTTGTTAAAAAAATCCAAAGTACAGAATGCGATGGGATCCATGAAGAATGGAATCGGAATCTGTTCGATAATGTGGAAACTTTGAACCCTTTGGGATCCATTGGATTCGTGCATAGGATTCCAATGAGGAATCCCGATTCGAATCCAATGTACGGGCGTGCCGTTTTAGTCTAGGGATCCAATGCAACGACCCATTGGATCCCTATCAGGAAGTGGAAACGAGTATGGGAATCCAATTGGAACCCTACGACAATGTCTGCATCGGATGGCGCATGGGTTCAGACAAGCTTGGCCCATGTCCCAGCCAATAATCGGACTCCAAGCAGAAAGACTTTGGGTTCTGTAGAGGCCATCAAGTCACCTAGCCATTTTTCGACTCCTTCGTACGAGGTGAAGGGCTGAGCGGTTGGAGCTAACTGCATCGACCGGAACAGATAGTAATCGGAGGGAGCGATGCCTGGGGGATATGGCAGGTGGGGTAGAATTGCCCAGTTCATTCCTGGTAAGTACTCGTTGACCGGTTGAGCAACATACGCCCTGGCGTTGTCTGTCTGCAAAACCAACTTGTCACGGCGATTCTACCATTCCGGTCTCTTCTCGTGCAGAGCTTGCTTCAAACCCATCAGTTGCAGTCAATAACGATCCTCAGTGATCCTTCCCGACCGTTTCAGCAGCTCGTGGCAGACGGCACCCCTTTTGGGTGGATTTTCGCGCTTCTTGTTGTCCATAGAGAAAACACCACTTTGGAAGCGGCGAACCCATACTCTTTGCACGTTGTACTCGATGGAACATGTTCGGCATGCACTTCCTCTAGCAAACGATGCGTTTCCGCTACCGATTTCTTTGCCAGGAGCATAATGGACCATAACTTACCGCAAATGTGACTTATTTGGAAACCGACATTGCCATGGTAATTCAATTAAAACAGATGATGTTGACGCAACGTACATATGTTATCCATGGCGTTTTGACGGGAACTCGATGGACCCATCATCCTTTGTAATGCCACCTTTGGATTCGAGAAAATTGTGAACCTAACGCCACCTACTGACAGCGAGCGGTTTCATTTGAAACCACCTAATATATAAATATTTATACGCGCACACACACACCCAACGCATCTCGAGAAGTTTACATGAAGTCGAAAGGTCATTTATAAATCATCAATATTTATAATCAAATTTATAACCATTGAAAATTTCTCTTATAATTACATATCAAGATTATAAAATCTTATAATCAGGTGACAAAACTATTAAATCAATAATTAAAATGAAACAGATAAAACCAACGAAGTTCATAATCGATCTTATTGTTATTATATAATTAACATTGGAAAATTCATTTATAATCAAAACTCATGAAACTCAATTGTTGTAATAGCTACAAATAGTATACTTTCCAATAAATCATTCACCTCCATGATTCACGTCGAATATGGAAAAGCATACTTCATCGCTCGTTATATACGGCAAAAGTTCTTTTGTGCGAATGGCTCGAATTCGTGCGTCATTGTATGCGTTACGCTTTGAATTATTCGACAAGCATATATGCGAGAAATGCGGGCGTACTAACGGAATCTTTACCTGTATAACTTAAAATTCTTGCTAAGGTGTCACTTCCGTGTGAGCCTTGTCTTCACGTGTCATCGCGTTTCTTCTTCGTTCCCGCAATCGCAAAACTTCTTGACACTACTGTGATCGATGCGTGAGGACCACTACGATGGCCAGAGGAATGTCCCGTTCCCACTCTCGTCCCACTCTGTGCCTCTCTCTCTCTCTCTCTCTCTCTCTCCCTCCCTCCCTCTCTCTCCCTCTCTCTTCCTTTTGACTCGCGTCTAATCATTGCCACCGGTATTCTAAGCACGCACTAGCCTTGCCAAGCGAACGAGGCACGAAGCGAAATGGAGATAAGCGTGGAAGCCGAGATGTTAAGCAAAAGGCAAGAAAAAATTTGTCTATTTGACAAAAGTTGATTTTGAACCCGTTACGTATGTCCAATGTTGGCTTATAACGTATTTGGCTGTTTTGAGGATGATCCGTCAATTTTTTTGGCCCTCGCCATTTTCGTAATGTCAAAATGGAATTTCTTCATGATAGTTTTTTCTATTATGAAGAAATTCCTATGTAACGTATGTTACATAGGGAAAGGTGAGTTTAAAGACATTCAAATTCCAAGTGGCCAAAAGGGACGAATTTTTTTTTCAACTTTTAAGGGGCTATACCAGTGTGACATTTTCAAAAAATCATTTTTTTTGCCTTTTTCGACAGTATATAGTTAAACTGTCGATAGTTAAATCTTTAAACGCGTTTTTCTCGCAATGAGATTTTTCAAATTTGCTGACATTGTAACTCAACGAGCATTTATCCGATTGACTTGAAATTTGAACTGAGTACTCTTGAATATATTTACTCTACAATGACGTGGGATATTTTTGTTTGGATGAAAATTGACGATTTGGCATTGAAAAAAACGACCATTTTATAGGCAAGAAAACAGACTTTTTTCATAACTACGCCATTTTGTTAGATTTTGATATTTTTTCGAAATTCCCACGTCATTGTGCAGGGAATACCTTCCAGTTTAACAACATTTTTTCCTTTTTCGGTTTCAGCTACTCAATCGGCCGGAATCATGTCAGCAGTGGAGAAACTTTTTTTTGGCCCCTCCGGTGGCAGCGCATAAGTCGCTTGGGTCTCAATATTTTCCTATGAAAAAATTATATAATATAGGTGAAATATACTCTGAATTTTCCGAAATATTTAATTGAGCACATTTCTTCCACAAAATTCCCGAAAATCACCCAAATTTCAGCGTTCACACTGGTATAGCCCCTTAAACTATTTCGAGAGTCCATCCGATGGGAAATTTTTCGCCGATTACAAATATCACGGAGTTTTTGTCGAAAGCTCAATATCGCGACGGCTAAACGGGAAAAAGAGGTTTTCATACGCAGTCGACTATTTTTAATAAAAATTAAAGGTTTTGGGGAAATTAATGGTAAATTCGTATGCAGGAGGTAAAAATACTTCTACAAAAAGAATATTAAAAAACCAAATTTATAGCCTCGAATCAAAAAATAGCTTTTCACTCACTCTCTGTTAATTCACTTTCCATTTCGATTCAACTCTTCGCTCTGCGTGCATTTTCTTCGTAATCGTTTGCTCTAAAAACTTCTGCTCGATTCACCGAGCTACGCCTATTTTTCGATTTTTGACAGAATTTCAAATTCGAACCATTGATTTTTGCGAACTTTTCCACATGCCTTTGGCTCCGCTTCGGCCACTTTTCGAGTGCACTTTCCGGGAAAACCAATCGAGATATCGGTACAAAACAAGCGGCACTCTCTAAGTCTGCCAAAATCTTTTTCGCAAACGCCCCGATAAGTTTATGTTACTCGAACAACACTGCTGCTACAGCTGTTCGAAATTTCCGGATTTTCACGATTTCGTAAAAGTGGTAAAAGGCGTCACATTTTTTTTCTACTTCTACACCATTGCTAGGGTTTATCCGATGAGAAATTTTCCGCAACGACCACAAATATCATGAAGTTTTTTCGAAAGCTTAAAATTACGCGGGCTAAACGCAAAAAACGTGGTTTGGAACACACTCGACGATTTTTCAAAAGAATTGTGATTTTTAGGGAAAGTTATTGAAGTCGTATTCATGGAGTTCAACTACTTTTACAACATCTCAAGGGTTTATCTAACGGGAAATATCCCGTTGGTCTCAAATATCACGAAGTTTTTCTCGAAAGCTCAAAATTACACCGGTTAAGGGGGTGATACCTTTAGGCGAGGAAAAAATTTGTGGATTTTCATTATTTTTTTTTTAGAGGAAAGGTTTCTGCACCATTTTTGAGACGAAGTGTAAGTTTTACTTTGGGCTGCTACGTGGTTTTTTTAAAATTAGTCTTCGAAAATCATCCGATACTCACGAAATTTGGTATAAATATTTTTAACCTTACTGTCTGAAATATGACCCTAAATATTTCTGAAAATTAGAAAAAGAAAGTATCTTTTTATTGCAAAATGTAGGCATTTTTTCGGAAAATTCCGTCTTTTGGTTTCAAAGCGTACCGTTTAATCGATTTTCAATATTTCTCACTTTTTCTTGGTTCATATTCTGTGTATGAGTGTTAATGAAAGAAAAATCGTCGTTGGTTTTTTTCAGATTAGTTCTGCCGAGGCTACGTGTCACGCCGTCTGACAACATCCGCCGCAACCCGTTTAAAGGACCGTGCCATACCTCCGCCACTTTTAAAGATTAATAAAAAAAAATACCATGTAACAGCCAAAAATAGCAATAAAATATACCCAAAGTCTCAACAATGATGAAAAAATCTTTCGTTTAAAAAAAATCATGAAAATCAGCGAATTTGTCCTCGCTCAAAGGTGTCTCCCCCCTTCAACGAGAAAAACGTGTTTCCATACACATGCGACGATTTTTAATATAAATCGTAATTTTTACCGGAAATTGTTGAATTCGTATTCCTGGGGTAAAAATACATCCTTAAAGACTTATGAAGAAAGTATTAACAATCAATAAATGTATAGCTTATACAGGAGTCTCAACAAAATCAAAAGTGGCCACCAAAGTTTTTGAGGCAAGCCTGGAAAAAAAATATATATATATATATATATATATATATATATATATATATATACACACACACATATATATATATATATATATATACAGGGTGTCCTGTTATGAATGGATAATTCTGCAACTGTCAATAGGTCGGGTCATGTCCTACTATATGCCAGAATTTCAGTCCAGTAAAAGTCCCACGGTTTTCGAGATTTTGGGCTTTATGTTATTTTTTGAAAAAAATCCTCTGCTTTTGGTTTTTCGCATGCTATTTCTACAAATGATGTGAATCGACAATAACTAAGCAACTTTTTAAAGTAATTGGCCCGATATGCGTAGTAAATTTTTTTGACACCGCAAGCTATCGAAGTCACGTGTTCAAATTGGTTGGAATGAAAATTCTGCATAAGATATTTTTTCATATAGTTTCCTCAAGGGGTAAGGCTACAGTAGAATTTTCAAAAAATCGATTTTTGTCGCTAAAACGGTGCTGTATCATCATAAAAATAAGTTACTATTCAATTTATAGCAAGAATTTTTTTTCACCAACTTTGAGCGAATAACGTGAGCGAAATAACTTCAACAATTTTCACTCGACTTACTTCAATTTTAAAAGTTATGTTCCTAATTGCATTTCGCAGAGAAATACCTACGGAATTTCTGATGAATCGAAAACTTTTCATTTTATGAGCCGTTTTGTACGAAACTTTTCACTGAAAATTGATTCAAATACGTACAACTTTCGAATAAAACAACATTTTTTAAATTCCGTACGTCTCTAGGTATTCTAATGTAGATTGACGAGAATTTTTGTTTTTTGTTCTGGGCCACAAATTGTGGATGCTAAATTTCACGCCGCGGAGCGCTTAAAAAAGATAACAAAATAAAAAAATAATAGTCGGCCATTTTGTACGACGAAAAAAAAAATTCTAACAGCTTGATATTCATACTGAATAGATGTGTAATTAATTTTATGAGTAAATCATTTTTTCATACGAAAAAAAAAATTGTTAAATTCGCATATGATTTTACACCCGTTACCGTGGCCTAACCCCTTAACATTTAAGGTTAAAAATAAGACTTTTCTCGATAAAACAAATATCCAAGAGTACTTTTTTTTTAACCGGATCAAAAAAAGTTTTTTGACTGAACTTTTACTGAACTTAAATTCCAGCATATAGTAGGGCATGATCTGACCTATCGACAGTTGCAGGATTATTCATTCATAACAGGACACCCTGTATATGTACACACACACACACACACACACACACACATATATATATATATATATATATATATATATATATACACACACGCGTTGTATGCACGTTATTAATAGTGGGACTGGCCCGAATGCCGGTCGACTGGAAGCCGGAACTTAACAAGCGTCTACCGCCTCGAAGAGGGCAACAGCGCGGCGGGCGGCGAGGAAAGGAAGAACGCGGCGGAGCAACAGGGGCTGCGGGCAGGAGGCAAGAGAGAGAAAAGGCGAGTCGTCTTATGTATTTATGAGTGTACGAAATAACGCGCTTGCGGGGATAGACCCCAAGCTCGAGAGCCCAAGCCGCGCGAGCAGTTTGCTCCGTGGCTCTCCCACGCCAACGCTTATAAACTATAAAGTGGTGGCGTGTACCTCGCGGCTCAGCGCGCCGCTCAGCGAGCCTCTATACTCGCGTGGAGAACCACCGAGCTCGCACTCGCAACTCGGGAATTACGTGTTGGCACGTAACAGCCTGCCCGGCACACACTACCTTCGAACTCTTTGCTGTACGTTCTATGTACTCTGCATATCTGCACATATATTTATAGTGTGCGTTACACGGAAGACGAAGAAGGAAAATCGTTTTTTTTTTTTTTTTGCAAATCAACGGCTTGGTAATGCTCCGTTAAGGGTCTCGTCGCCTCTGCTCGGCCATCGAACATTCCACGTGTATCGGGCCACACGATGCCATTTACTTATTTGGCCCTTTTTCGCGACTTTTTTTCCAGTCTCGCACGATCGTCTACAAATTTAAGGGGTTATGCCTAGTTGTTGAAGTCGGAAAATCACTTTTTTCAAAACCAATATTTTTCGACGGTATATTATCTTATAAATGTTCCCGGAAAATTTCAAGCTGATCGGATCGAAATTGACAGATTTATGGGCTCTTATGTTGACGCTCGTCGGAACTCTCGCAGCGACGTTCGAAACTTTAAACGCGTTTTTCTCGAAAGTACGTTTTCGATGTTGGTGAGCAAAATATGGAAGAAAAACTACCGCATCGATCTTTCTGAAATTTTTAGGGCTTTTTGTACATGTTTAAATATTATATTTGATGGAAGGAATTTTTTCCGATGTATACTTTCTTCTATACTTAGGAATTGAAAAACGAAAATGGCCATTTTTTTCGCAAAAATTGAGACTCACTTTAAACACGCGTGATGTTTTTTTTATTTAATATTTTCGAAATTCCGTCCATCAATCATAGGATAAAGTAATGTACTTACGAAATCTGTTTGTTTCTTTTTATTTTAGATCACCTGGTTCAGAAGGACATTACTCACCGCAAAAGATGTTTTCGATCGATTGAATCGATGATAATTACATATTTTTACACGAAAAAATTACAGCTCGTTCTTTAGATGATACTTTTTCAGATACCCAATTTTTGTAGAAATTTGTCATCTCTATTTTCTATTTAAAAATCCCAAATATTGACTATTTTCGACAGTTACAAGTGCAACCTGTTAATGAGATCTTTCAAGTTTTATTTTATATTTCTCTTTATATTTCAATATTTTATAAAACAGTTTTCTCCGAAAATTATTTTGCCTCAAATAAAACGAATTTGTATTGAACGAACATTATTTTGAACGAATATTGAAATTAATTCTACTGCATAATAACAATATATATAGATGTATCGTCGTGTACAAATATTTGTACAGATAGCGAAATATGCAGTTGGTGAACTTTATCATTATATTGTAATTACATTAATAATCATATGATACGGCACATACTCGAAGATTGTAAAGCTATATTTATTTGTGAATTTTTTGACAAATTTTCTTCGTGTGTCAAGTGGCGTAGAATGGCCCATATACTCTTTGGTATCGCGTGGAATAGAGAGAGGGAGGTTTTGGGAATAATCAACGGGTTATTCACTCGAGTCATCGAATTTCGCAAAACAGGATGTACTGAAAAATAAAGTGAAGGAATTTTTATGAGCCATTGGTTGGATGTTTATTCATTATTATTTATTTATGCGAATTTACTGCTATAAATTGTAAAACTGTTTGGATATAGCGATTATCGGGATTGAGCAAAACGCCTTTTTCGGACGGCTGAAAATTAGTTTAAAAATTTAGTTCAAATTACATTCTAGATTGTTTTTTTTTCCTTCGTGGATTAGTTCTTCTTTTATTTATTAGGTACTTTAAAGTTGCATTTTGTTCACCTGTTTTCATTAGTTAATTTTTTTTTATTTGATTTGTTAATTTATTCTCGACGTTACTCTATTGTTTTCGATTTGTTGTTTAATTAATTATTTCTTTTTGGATAAAGTTGCAAAAAGCCCATACCGCCGATTAATTTGAAATTTCGTGTACCCATGTCTTTTGACTCGCTGATCACGAATAATGCAGTGAAAATACTCGCAAATTTGATTTTCAAGGTCAAAACTCACAAAAACGGATTTTTTAAAAGTTTTTCTATTTTATTTTAATGAATGTTGATCGTAGAGAAAAATGGTTCCTACGAAAGACGTAGCCTATGAAAAGGTTGATCTTTTATGTTCCGTACAGATTTTGTCTACAACTAATCTGTTTAGAGAAAAATGGGATAATGCTCCAATGAGTACATTTTCCATTAGTTTCGATATTTTATACTTAGGCACTTTACCGCAGGAAGGTTGAAGATTACTCTTCAAAGTGTAGTTTAGTCTTTAAACCCAAACAAAAAAAAGCAAAAAAAAATTTTTTAAACAAAAAATAAAAAACAAAAATTAAACATGTTCTTTGAAGACTAAACTCCAACCTTCCCGCGATAAAGTGCGTGAGTAGAAAATATCGAAACTACTGGAGCAAAATGTACTTATTGCAGCATTATCCCATTTTTCTCGAAACAGAATGGTTTTAGAAAAAAACTGTATAGCACATAAAAGATCAATCTTATTATAGGCTACAACTTTTGTAAGGAATATTTTTCTCTAATATCAACATTTATTGAAATAAAATAGAAAAACTTTTAAAAAATCAGTTTTTGTGAGTTTTGACCTGGAAAATCAAATCTGCGGATATTTGTATTTTCATATTCGTAATTAGCGAGTCAAAATACATGGGTACACGAAATTCCAAATTAGTCGGTGGTGTCGACTTTTCGGAACTACACCCTTCTTTTTAAATTATTATTCATTCTTTCACAACGGATTGAAAACAACATTCGGCGGAAATGGTCCGAGAATTGATATACCAAAACAACGTTCGTATATATAAGAATATTTTATTCTAATTGCATTCGAAAATCTTTTTTTTTTCCTCGCCTCGCGCGTTGAAGTAATTTTCCTCTCCGACCATCGATGTTTTCATGTGTACGGTGCTTGCGGTGAGTAATTTAAATACTGCTCGGATAGGAAATTCTGACGGATCTAGACGGGCGGAGAATCCGAGAATAGAAATAACACACGAGTCGGGCGGTGCTTTCTCGCGAGCCCGCGCACGGTCGCCCACCGCGTGGAGACGACGGCGGTAGCTTTTTCGAGAGAGAGAGAGAGAGAGAGAGAGAGAGAGAGAGAGAGAGAGAGAGAGAGAGAGAGAGAGAGAGAGAGAGAGAGAGAGCCGCGATCGCCTAGACCCACCGGCTAGACTCAGACGGCTGTAGTTATAGAGAACGCCCAAGAATTCCGAATGTTTCCACGTAAATTATGCGAAAGTCGAATCCTGAAGAATGCCAGAGACAAATATTGTCGAATAATTCGAGAAATAAATATTGCACTTTGAAATGAAAATAAATCGCTTTTAACGAAAAATAGATTTTCATTAAGGGGTAAGACAGGGGTTATTACCCCTGTATTACCCCTTAATGAAAATCTATTTGTTAAAATATTCTTTTGTTATAATATTTATTTACTAAAATATTCTTTTGTTATAATATTTTAAATATTATTTAAAATATTCGAAAAATCGATTTTTTTATTGTAACTTCGTAATCTACACACATTTAAGTACACACACAGAACATTTCTTGTCAATCCGGCGAATATTCTCAAAGTTACACGCACATTTGTAATGATGTGTCAGAGCGTTCGAAAGTGCTTTTGAAACTTTAAACGCGTTTTTCTCAAAACTGGGTTTTTAAAGTCGGTGAGCAAGATTTCTCGGAAACGGCTGAACTCATCAGTCTCAAATTTTAACACAATCTTTTCAAGTATATTTTTCAGTAATTAATCGAAGGTTTTTACTCACCGATAAATATTTTCCATTTTATAAACAATTTAAAGCCTAAATTTTTGTCAAAAATCGTTTTTTTTTCGAAGCCGCTATTTTGTCAAAAATTATTATTTCGCTTATTCCTTTGATCAATTACAAGATAATCCATTATATTAACGAAATATTTCCGGTTTTTTCATTTTAGATGATCCAGTCCAGGTATATCGTCTTTTTATAGCAGCTTTCAAAATAATTATTTTTACAAATAAAAAATGTTAAAGTACAGTTCAAAGTAACCATAATATGTGTACAAATTTTTACGTTAATAGATTTAAAGGTCTTGTCAAGAAAAATTCTTGAAAAATCGATCTTTTTAAGCCTCCTGACTGTATATAACCCCTTAAAATAAAATATACTTTATTGGCCGATGCAAATATTTTACTATTATTATTTTTGTTCAATATATCATGCGAATAAATAACGATTATATATGTTGAAATTGGTATTTTTTTTAACCCTACGTTGACATACCAGATCATCTTGACTCGGATGAATTTTTAGTACAATGCTTACTTTTCCAAAATTGAACATTTTCAATAATTTGTTTAAACTATTTCATTTGATATTTTCTGAATTGTAATTATGTAGACACATTAAGAAATGATTAAAGTGTATCCCTCATTTTGTCCAAAAAAAAAATCGACCTACAGGTTGTTAATGGCAGGTGGATGAAGTAGTATTCGGGTCAAATTGACCCAGTGTGTCAAAATCGCGGCCAAATATAAGTCACCCGAGGGTTAATTCACACATTCACCTATTTGCTAAAATCCAAAAGGTAAAACGTAAAAAATGGGAAAATACAATAAAAATACTTTATTAAAAAAACTATATAATAAATAGACTTCACAAAAACGTTAATTATCAATAAAGTGATGGATGTACAATTTTAACATCAAAGAAATTTGAGGCAGTATCGATGTCTGGAAATAAAAAAAAATCGTTTATTTTTATTCTATTTTATGATTTTACAGACCTTTCCGAATACGCCTGTAACTGTTTAATGATATTCATGAAAGTAGCCGAGTTTTAGAAATGATAAGGAGTACGCTCGAGGAGGCTTTCGAATCGGCAGCCACGATAGCTCGATAACCAATTGGCCGATTACGCTCAGATTTGGCACACACCTTCAGTAGACTATTTTTCAACGTTGGTAGCCGAATTGACTCAAAATAATTGTTTTTTTTACACAACTCGTAGAATGTTCAGAAAAATAGGAAAAATTCATAATCAACGTTTAGCATGCCGCCATATTGTAAAAATATATTTTTTGCTGAATTTGCTATCTGACATCACAACACTCATACAAATTAAGAATATGGTTGTTTTTTTCAGATTCATACAACGTCCACATTGTAAACAAACGTACAAAAGTACATGATAATAAATTATGATGATGTTTTCCTAATTTGTAAATATTCTTGAAGGATCAATAAACATGTGTAAAACATTTCAGGAAGAAAACGTAAACCGTTTAAGGAAGAAGATACACCTCGATAGATTAGGCGAGGAAAAAACTTGATGTTTTTCATGATTTTTTTTTGTTTAGGGAAATACTTTTTTTACCATCTTTGAGACTTAGGGTACGTTTTATTACTACTTTTGGCTGTGACATGGTATTTTTGTTCTTTTCTTAATCCTTAAAAATGGCGGAGGTATTTCAAGGTCTTCTAAACTGGATTTTAAAAACTAGCGTGACGTATAGCTAAGAAACTAATCGACCGATTTTGATGTTATTTGGTACAAATCTTTCTCACCTTATTGTCTAAAACACGAACCTAAATGTTTTCAAAAATTAAAAAGAAAAGTATTTATTATTGCAAAATGAAGTCATTTTTTCGGAAAATTCAAACTTTTTGTTTCAACGCGGAATTTCATCGATTTTCAATATTTCCCACTTTTTCTTGGTTCATATTCTGCGTATGTGTGTTGAGGAAAGAAAAACTTTCCTTGGTTTTTTTTCGATATAATCTCGCCTAAGTCTGAAAAATGGTAAAAAATCTTTCCTTTAAAAAAAATCATGAAAATCAGCCATTTTTTCATCGCCTAACGGTATCTCGCGCCATAAAGGTTATTCCATCTTAAAAATCACCTCCGAAACAGGGCGCTAAACAACAATACTAAAAGCTATAAGTGCTTAAATATTAAAATTTTAAATAAATGCAATATTAAAAATTAAATGAATATTAAAAATCAAATAAATGTCAAATATTAAATTAATTAAATTTCAAATAAATAAAATATTAGAAATTAAATCAATATTTAAAATTAATTAAATATTGAATAAATAAAATACTTCAAAATGATAATAAAAGTATAATCTTTCGTTCATAATTTGTTTTTTATAAATTTCGTAAATGTGCCTCAACACCGAAAACCTTGCGTAACCAATTTTCAGCACTTGGTTATGATATGTGATAAATTTCTTTTTACACGGTAAAATACACAGACGCAACACTCGCATAACAGTCCATCCACGCAATCGGTGACATTTGGACGCAAGTTCCGGTACAGATTTTGTTCCATCAGCAGGAAACGAGAAGTGAAAATATCTTATCGAATATTTATAGCCAGCCGAAGATCGCCGAGACGGTTTGACACAACAGCGAAGTTACGAGACCGCGGCGCCCGACCGCTATAGTAATACATGCGCGATTACGCATATGGCACAGGAATGGTCATTCAAGTTACACTTCAACTTTATTGAGATGATATTCAAGAAACGCGGTTTCCTTCCTGCGCTGAAAAATTATCATACTGGCCTGTGAATTCTGAATGCATTTGGATGATTGTGAGTTACGTCATTTTGACAGATATTGAAAGATGGAAAAGTGGTAGGCAATATTTACATCCACCCGCCTGAAAATAAAAAATATACAGGACTACTGGTAATTGGTCACGATCCCGTGAAAGAGTTGTAAGACATGTTTTCCGCTATCAAATAACGCAGTAATGCTTTATGCAAAAATAAACCATTGTCGAGATATTTTTATTATTTTTTTTAGACTGAGGAGTAGGCAACTTCAAAAATTAATTTTGAAAAACTGTCATATGGAATCAAACGTTTTCATTATTTATAGTGTCAGGATACAGCAACACAGAATTATCAACAATAAAATAAGAATAATCTGTAAACATTTTTGAATCAGGGGTCCAAAACTCTGCAAGTCTAATTCGTACCTCTTCGAATAGCTAATAATATTCTATTTTTTTAATTCGGAGGCCAAGTAACTTAGTTTCAATAGAACTTCTATTTTTGTCAAAGAAAATTACGAAAATGTTTAGACTCGCAGATTTTTGGACCCCTAATTAAAAAATGTTTGCAGATTATTCTTATCTTATTGTTGATAATCCTTTGTTACTGTGTCATCAGACTACAAATATCAAAAAGGTGTGATTCAATACAACAATTTTTTTATTATTAATTTTTAGTTGCCTACCCCTCACTGTAAAAAAATTATGAAATTAATAATATCTCGAAAATTATTCATTATTACGCGAAGCATTGCTAAATTATTTGATAACGGAAAATATGCCCTAAACCCGTTCATGGGACCGATATTTTTGGTATATTTTTATATATTGTATATATAAGTGTATTTTTATTTTATTTTATATATTTTGTACATACATATATATTAGACTGGCCCAAACAAAATTGAAATTTTTATTTTTTAAAATTTTTGTTAATAATATTGTTGAGAATGACAAAAAATGACTGCTGACCAAATTTTAGCCCTTTATATTAATATTTAGAGGTCCCTCATCGCGATTTTCTATTTCCCATTCATTTACCATGGTAAAAGTTTTGTTTGCCGCTTCTGAGCTTTATAACTCACCTACGGGTAAACACACGGAATCGCCCAAAAATATTGTTTATAGAAAATTTTATTCAACATTAAAGTTGAATTGATGATAAATTTCGTGATTTTGTAAGATTTTTGGACTTTTGTGACAAAATTATTGATTTTCTTTGTTGTTTTTTTTTATTCATCTTGAAAAGTATTGTATCCTTTCAAAATTATTTCCTAGATATTTATTTATCATGCTATAGAAATTGAATTCGGTATAAGAATAGATTTTTGTACTAATGTACTTTTAAATAGCAATAAATTTAAATGTATTAGGAATTTTAGAAACTATCTAGGGAATAATTTAAAAAGGATACAATACTTTTGAAGATGAATCAGAAAAAAATCAATAATTTCGTTGTAAAAGTTCAAAAATCTCACAAAATCATGAAATTTATCATAGATTCAACTTTGACGTTGAATAAAATTCGAACGAGTGAATTTATCGTATGAAAGCTAACGAACGTTTTTGTAAAGCGTTAAATTTCCTATAAAACTATGTTTTGAGCATTTCCGTGTGTTTATCTGTAGGCGAGTTATAAAGCTGAGAAGCGGCAAACAAAACTTTTACCATGTTCAATGAATGGGAAACAATAAATCGCGATGAGGGACCTCTGGATATTGATATAAAGGGCTAAAATTTGGTCAGCACTCATTTTTCATCATTCTCAACAACATTTTCAACAAAAATGTCAATGATTTTTTTTGCCCGCCTAATATATATGTGTGTGTGTGTGTGTATATATATATATATATAACAATTACCTTCGTCAATCTAATATATTGTATTGATGAAGGAAAAAGTTCGTGGCGTTTTTCCCAATAGATATATTCGGAAAAAAGCGACGAACTTTTTTATTCACCTAATATTTTTATTTTTTAATATATTGTATATAAACCTTTGGGTATTCTTTTTTAAATATATATTTATTATGATCAATATACTCTTGCGTTTTTCTACGAAATCATGTCTATGTTTGTATTGGAAATAAATATATGCCTTTACATATAACAGTCTCAATGTCATTATTCAAAAAAAAAAAAATATATATATATATATATATATTTATATATTTATTTATATATTTATATATGTCAGCATAAATCACTCGACTTTGAACTCGAAGGCGCAGGCATCGAGGCGACCGGATAGGCCCCTGTGATCGAGAGAGTAATGCACAGTTACCGGTCTGTTAGCAAGAGACATATTCTACGAGGAAAATAGCAAGAGAAGTAGATGTAGACAGCGATAGAGCAAGAAGGAGCGAAATCGCTAAATGCGACAGGAGCGTTGGGGGGGGGGGGGGTGGTTGGTGGAAGCGATAAATCGTGTTCGAAGGTAAACAGGTGGTGTAGGTGGGCTGTCGCGATAGATCTCGATCGCGTTATGAGGCATCTCGGCTTTACGCTTCGCTTGCGGTACGGTCGCGCAGGAATTCCGGAATTCCGCCTTCGATCTTCAACGGCGCTCGACGAATGTCCCGTTTTTTTTTAAATTTTTCACGTGAACTTTTACCAATACGTCGAAGACTTTTGTCACGAAAATATGAAGGCGCAATGTCACATAGTGAGGAACCGATACATCGTGTATTAATTGAAGAATTAAGGGGTCTGCGTAATCTTGACATTTCTAATATACGATTTTTTTAGTGCATAGTTTCATAGCCTAGAGTCTTGACTCTAATTTGAATCAAGGATTTGTAAAAATTCTGACAAACGGCCGAGTTGTGATGATTTTTGTAAAGGGTCAGATCGCCTTCGCAATGGCAACCCCCTTTTTTCTTCTGCGTTTTTGTCGGAACTGTGTTTTATGAAAATTATGTATAATTGTTTTATGTAAAAAATATATAACAGTTTTATGAAATATTTTATTTCGTTGAAGCCCTTTTTTAGCCGAAAATATAATTTTTTATTCTCCAGCTTCCCATTTGCGGTGTTTTCAAAATTTTAAATCGAATTTTACACCTAAACAACATTTATTATATATGTTATATTATACTTCATTTTTATATATGTTTTTTATATTTATGTTTATATAAGTTGATTTTATATATGTTTTATTATAGTTGCCAGAACCACCTACACCGATTAGCCACGCAGCAACGGCAACACTTTGTTTAAATAATGAGTTCATTGTTCGTCAATATTTATCAATGAAAAAAAAACTCAAGCCTGGCGAGGCTATGTATCAATTTTGTGTAAAATCCAGACCTTGCAATCCCAGTACTCTAATCGGAAAAAAATATTGAAAATAGACCTGTTCTTTGGACGCCAAGCTTACACTTTTATCACTAGTTACACCCGTCAAAAAAGCCCATTTTTGAGATTTTTTTGGTTTCAAATCGTGATGATAAATTCCTACAAAAAATAGGTATTTGAAAAAGTATCATCTAAAGAACACTCAGTAATTTTGTTGTGTAAAATTATTTAATTATAATCGATTTACAGTCGATGTCCGGGAAGCACCTGTCGAAATATTTGCTTGCACTATAATTGATAGAATGAATTTCCGAAATATCAAATTTTGAAAAATAGCGCGTGTTCAACGTGAGTCCGGATTTTTTGGAAAAAAATTGGCATTTTCCGTTCATCAAATCGAAAGTAAACATCGAAAAAAAAATCCTTCCATCAAATACAATATTTTTACGGTTATAAAAAGCCCTAAACATTTAATAAATATCCATGCAGTAGCTTTTTTCGATATTTTACCTACCGACTTTGAAACCGTACTTTCGAGAAAAAAGCGTTCAAAGTTACGAACGACGCTGCAAGCATTTCGACGGGCGTCAACACAAGAGCCAATAAATCAATAAATTTTGATCCGATCACCTTGAATTTTTCAGGCAACATTCATAAGATGATATACCGTCATAATATATGGGTGTTGGAAAAAGGGATTGGTCGACTTTTACAACTAGACATAACCCCTCAAGGTAGAACTACGATTAACAATGGAATTTCGAATAAAATAAAGAAGTGTCAAGAGTGCCATGCTAAAGTGTACGTGTACTGGACAACTCAAACGCGTCATATAATGGATTGAAGATATGAACTGGATAATCTTTCCATCAAGATTGATTCGACATTTCTTGATTTTCGTGGCTGATTTTTTTTTCAAAAAATGTTTTCCGGTATACGATTTGCGCAATTGCCGAATTAATTGTACAGGAAGGATAAAAAAGGGGACGAAGGAAATTCGAGATATATATATATATATACATATATAATTATTAATGTATATATTAGGGTGGCACACATTTGAGCTCTATATTTTTGTCCTTTTTCTCACCATCCGATTATCTACTTTAAGGGGTTACCCCCACTTGCGATTTTTTTTTATTCTATTTTTTTGAAGTATAAGTATCCGGGCCCATACAGAAGTATGGGCCCGGAATAGATGACTCTATGTAAGTTTACAAAAAAATATATTTTCTTCGTGTAAACTGAAATTGAAACTTTAAACGCGTTTTTTTCAAAATGGCATTTCTGAAGTCGGTGACCAAGATTACTCGAACACTAATGAACCGATCTTCTTGAAATTTTGCAGGCTTATTTAATACATAAAAATGTAGTCTTTAATCGTTCGATTTTTTTTTCGAAAAAAATAGCCGTTTTATAGCCAAAAAACGGCCGTTATTTTCGTTAAAATCGAACCATTAACTTTGACTGTCCGCCATTTTGTGAAAAATGAATATTTTTTAAAATCCTTCGATTAAAGACTAGTTTATACTTATATTTGACTAAATCCATCCGCATTTTTTTTTCAGATGATCCACTTCGCCGCAATGTTGGTCACCGCAAACCGTGTATATAAAAACATTATTTCATTGACGGCCATTTGCCACTAAACAATGTAATATTTTTCAATAAAAAAATTACTGAAAGTTCTTCAAGATGTGTTCTTTACGATGGTATATTGATCGACTAAAAAAGTTTTGTAGTTTTCTTTTAAAAAAATCATGAAAAAGGCCTTTTTTGCGCTACAAGTGGGGATAACGCCTTAAGGCGGGATATACTTTTACAACGATCAAAAAAGCGATTTCTTTTTTTTTCTTTAAACGATAGAACTATATATGTAGAATATTTTCCCAAAGTTGCAAAGCGAAATTCGAAAAACTTCCATTTTGTCTCAAAACTGCATTGTCGAAATTGGCGTGCAGGATCACTCAAAAACTATCAAGCCGATTGAGTTGAAACTTTGTAGAAATATTTATAATATTGGTACCTTCTCCTTGACGAGAATTATTTTTGGAAAATTGAAAAAAAAAACGACCTTTTTCATCCACAATTTACAGAAATGTTGCGCGAAATGTTGATTTGGTTTTGTAAATCCGTGCCATTTTCTTAAATTTGCATTTCCTTCATTTTAATTACCGTCACACAGAAACTATACATGTTCTAGCTGAAAAAAATTTTGAACTTTTTTGCAAATGAAAGTCTACGGGAAGCGACTGCACGCCGATTCGCAACTCCCGCGGCGACCTTGCTGTAACACTCTGCCACAGGTCCGTCATTTTTAAGATGAATTAATTTACAAAAATTGTTTTGTATACTTAAATATACTACTAAAGTATACCTAAAGTTTGATAATTGTAGAATAACTATTTCTTAGTTTAAAAAATTCCTCAATATTGCTTATTTTATTCCTGTCTAAATGTATATCCCGCCTTAAAGACAAAAAAAAATTTCCGCGAAAGCTGCGGGCCGTCAAAAATGTTTAAAGGTCGCTCAAGAGCTTCGAAATTTCCAAATGTCGCGATTTTTTCTCTTCTCACTCATAAGTTTAACACATTGTAAAAAACGGAGTTTTTTAATTTACCTCACACTTCTAACCCGATAAAAAGGGGGCCTATAATTTTGTTTACGGACAAGAGCTTTAAGGTAGTACGAGCGCGCAATCTTGTTTTCTATAGATTTTGTTCAAATTCTAACCAGACATTGTTCATATCATTATGCATGTTTGAGTGGAATTTCAGAACAGTCGACTATTTAGATTGGGAGATAGTGGGTTTTAAAATGGCAACTTTGAACGCTGCAGGGTCTGCATTGAAATTTAGACAGAATAATTTTCTGTAAAAAATATTTGTCCCCTATAATAAGAAGACATAGCAACACCGCAGAATATTGTTCAACATTTCGAGAAAAAAATAATTATCGTGTTCCTAAAGATAAATATGTTGTCATAAAAAATATTTGCTTTACAAAATATTAATATTTTATGTTGGTTATGTTATCTTCATTAACAAATAAAAGTGTTGGTTCATTAATAACTAATTAAAAACTTTGTTCGATGAAAAATTACTTCCAAATAAAAATTTGTGTTGCAGTATTATTTTTAATATGCCGCGCAAACTCACGTCATTGGATACGTGGAACGATGCTGTATTGCCATGTCTTCTTATTATGGGGGACAAATATTTTTTACGGAAAATTATTCTGTCTAAATTTCAATGCAGATCCTGCAATGTTAAAAGTTGCAATTTTTAAACCCAATATCTCCCAATCTAAGTAGTCGACTGTTCTGAAATTTCAATCAAACATGCCTAATAATATGAACAATGTCTGGTTAAAATTTGAACAAAATCTATAGAAATCACGATTGCGCGCTCGTACTACCTTCGAGAATTATTTTATGAGAACAAAGATTATAATTCTTGGGTTGGGAGTGTGAGGTGAATTTAAAAAATCTGCTTCTAAAGAAAAACGATTGATTATTTTGAAAATTTTACAAAGCGTCAAATTTATGAGTGAGACGAGTAAAAAAATTGGCGAAAATTGGAAATTTCGAGACTCTTGAGCGACCACTACCAGGTGTGTAAGTATGAAACCGGAATTTGCCCATAGGTGGCGCTAGATGTCGATGCAGTTACCGACACATCACGTCAGCGGTGTCTTGTTATTGTATTGATATCCGACAAAGATTTCCAACTCACAATAACACGAGTTTCATTCAGTAGCATTAGTTTATTAGAGATAAACATGTCGAGTTTTGTGCCAACAAATTACGATTTGCGGACAGCACTACTTTTCTGTTTTCATCTGAAAAAAACCGCAGCCGAATCGCATCGAATGCTTGTGGAGGCGTTTCGTGAGCATGCTCTCGCTAAAACACAGTGTTTCGAGTGGTTCAAACGGTTCAAAAGTGGCGATTTTGACGTGAAGAACGAAGAACGTGGAAGACCACCGAAAAAGTTTGAAGACGCTGACCTGCAAGCCTTGTTGGACGAAGACGACGCTCAAACACAACAACAACTGGCGGATCAGTTAAAGGTGACCCGAGAAGCCATCTCCAGTTATTTGTATCATATCATTACAATAAACGTGTTTTTTCTGTACAAAAATTCCGGTTTTATACTTACACACCTAGTAAATATTCATTGACTGGCTGGAGCTTTCGAGAGGTTAGTTTAATAATTACAAAGCGTAAAATCCACGGGTGAGACGTGAACGAAAAAAAAAATCGTTTTTTTTAATGAAAATCTGAATTTTTGGGAGACTTGAGCGACCTCTAAACATTTTTTGCCCACTCGCAGATTTCGCTACGATTTTTTTTTCTTCAAAGAAGATGATTGGATGATGAGAAAAAGGAAAAAAATAGAGCTCAAATTTGTGCCATCCTTAATATATATATTTATATATATTTATATACACACTCATATATATATATATATATATATATATATATATATATATATATATATATATATATATATGTCTTCACTTCACTTTTCCATGGCCCACAATAACATTTAGCCGACGTGATCAGACCGCGCACTTCAAATCACATTTATCACTACACACAAATCAGATACGGATAATATTAAATTGAATTTTGTCTTTCGGCGTTGATAAAAATCGGTGTACGGATAATTATCGCGAGAAGGTCTTACGCCACGAGATAAGGTCCGCTGCTACGATGAGGATATTTTTTCCTCTTGTTTTGATTTTTCTTTATCGGAACTGTATTACACGTACCTACGCGATTATTCGTGTTACGTCGTGTACTCGTTGTATGACATAATGGAGGCTGTACGCGCGCAGGAGAGCTAAATGAGAATTTAGTGAGTACGGAAGTACTTGGGTACTCGTAATTGGTCGCTAACAGGGTCGAATATTTATATATACCTACTTCTCAATATGGTACTGCAAATGTCTGTTCTTGAGAGAGAAGAAGAGAGAGAAGGAGAGAGAGAGAGAGAGAGACAGCAGGAAGTAGGTGGCAAATGACAGCTGCGTGGGTGCGCAACGTTCTTCTCGAGGATCCTGACCTCGCCCATAAAAGATGGTCAACTTCACACTCATAAATAGAGCTCATAGGACCATCAAAAAAATGATACGAGTCATTTCTATGATTTAACAGACGCGATTTTTTTTAGCATTGAAAATGGTTTCAAAACTGTATATATTTGTTGAGGTAAGCTGGGTAAAGTGGTCCCAGTTAGCTGCGTGTCACGCGAACCTAAAGCTACCCCCACTCTACTGCCACTGTGTTGCAGTAGAGTGGGGGGCAGCTGCGGAATGATGAAGGCCTGTGATCGGTTGAAAAATACCCTCTCCCCACCCAATTATAATCTTGTTAATTATTTTTTAATTATTTACGACTTATTATTACAAATATATTGCAAAAATGAGATAACGAATGAGGAGCTGGCGAACAAAACCGGACTTTCCCACATTACGTTAAATTAAAATTTCATTTTAACTTGATTTCTTTTTGGGCCTAAAAATTGCCATTTTGCTTAAAAAGGCAGTTTTAAGCAATTTTAAGGTGTTTAGAGCCGGATTTGATTAAAAATATTTTGGGAGCTAATCACGTTGTGCCTGAAAAGCACGAAAAATACGAATAAAAGAAAATTGAACGTGGTAGGGACAAGTCCCGTTTTGTTCAACAATTTCTCAATTATTATACAAACACATCCAAACAAACTCAATTATATACCTCAATATATCAATATTTTTTTAAATCATAAAAACCAACCCATATTATTTACATGTACCTGTTTTTTTTTGCCCGAAAAGTCTGATTACATTTTCAATGCCACGAAATAGTTGCACTTTGTGTAATATCTGTAGATTTTTTTCACAAGTTCCTTCATTCGTCGTTTAACTTTCGTTAATTTTTTCATTTAAATTTCAACTTCGAAGTATTCGTAAAATCCTCTATGCTTTCGTAAACTAAAAATTTCAATCTACCCAAAGTGGTCCAGTTTCTCATGAAAAATCGCGCTCGAACTACATTCCCCCTGAGCACTACTATATTCACCATATTTCACAAGAAAGTCCGCCAAATTGCTTACTTTAATTAATATTTCCTTTCCCTCGAAAACAATGTACTGGACCTTGTAGAAAACGGGTAAATTTGACGTTTATGATAATTGAACTGTCTAAAAAAAATTTAGTCTTTGACATTCTCAAATGTCCCGCGCTCGAGCCTTCTCCATTGGATCCACCATCAAGCGCAACATTATTTGTCAATGACGAAGAATGAAGGCAAAAAAACGAACACGAACATCGATAAAATAAATTAAAAAAATCGAAGTCGCATCAAATCGCATTCCAATGATCACTGATTCCGCATGGATCTTCGATACAAAACAATGAGAGGGTGGTAAGGCTGAAGGCATCGAAAGGATCGTGACTATGCGGGTGTGTGGGTTGTAGCGGGAGCCACAGGTGTGAGAAACTCTCTCTCTCCCTCTCTCTCTCTCTCTCTTTCGATCCTTTCCACCGCTACTCCTTCGACGGATAGACACGTCGAGATTCATATAGCCGTAAGACAGCCCAGTAAGAACGTATGCGGCCGCGAACGACTCAATCGAATACGAAACCGAGCACAAAACGAGTCAATCGTCCGATATACAATACCGACGCGATCTACGCGCTCGCATCGCGCGCTCGTTTGCGTGCTCCGTTGTATTTAATTATAAACAAATTATTGTCGTCGAATCGATGTAAATCATTGAACTTTTCAATCATCATTTGATGGACTGCAGCATCGAACTGAGCTCATGGAGACTGACTACTCGTTGTCGATTTTTATCTAATAATAATTACCCCAAAAATACAATAATAGTCGTAGTAATGACAATAATAATAATAATATATAAATGATGTTACAACTAATATTATAAATAAAAATAGTACTTTCAACAATAATAAGAATACTCATAAATAATAGTAGTAATAGTAGTGGTAGTGGTAGTAGTAGTAGCAGCAGTAGTAATAGTAGCAATAGTAGTAATAATAGTAGTAAGAGTATTCATAGTAGTAATAGTAGTAATCGTAATAATAGTAGTAGTATAATAGGTGTAATAGTACGTGTATAATAATAGTAGTAATAATAGTAGTAATCGTAATAATAATAGTAGTATAGTAGGTGTAATAGTACGTGTATAATAATAGTAGTATAGTAGGTGTATATATCAGCGGTTCCGGAATGGCTTGCGATGAATAGGGGTTTTTTAGTGGGTGGAAATACCACACTACCATGAACAATGCGGTGTCTATAAAAGATTTTTCCCTTAAAAAAAAATAGATGTCTACATATGTGTGTATATATAAGGTGTATATAATAGTAGTAATAGTAGTAATAATAGTAGGTGTAATAAATGAAGGTGTATGAAAAACTCGTTTTTATTATTATTGTAACAAAGACGTTAAGACGAAAAGTTAGCAATAACAAGAATACTAATAAATAGAAATAGTAATAATAGTAGTAGTGTAGTAATGAAGGCGTATGAAAAAGTCGTAAAACAGTAGTACAAATCGTAGTAACAGTAGTAATGAAGGTGTATGAAAAACTCGTTGTTTTGAATTATTATTATAGTAGTAATAATAATCGTAATAGTGAATTGGGTTATGAATAATATTGCTATTACTAACGTTATATATTGCTATCACGATAATTGTATATAATAGCAAAAACAATAATAACAATTATCGATATTATAGAAATAACATACAATCATATAATAATAATAAAGTAATTGAAAAAAACTGTGTTTTTTTCAAGCAAACCATTATGTTGGTTCGAGCAATTATTGTTATTATTACTGTATCAATAACATACAATAACGTATAAAAATAAAAACAATATATCATAACATACAATAAAAAACGAAAAATAATAGTTGTCAAAAAAGTAATTTAAAACAACATTATTATTGTTGTGATTTCTATTGTAGTTGTTTTTGTGCTTATAATTGTTTTTCCACGTCCAATTAATGATCATTGTTCCGAATATGATTAGTAACGAGATAAATAATCATAATGTATAATGATATGCATTTCTGCGTTCTTTATTGCGCGTATACGTGTGTTGTATATCCGTATAATGCATAAATAGCCATGAGGTCGAAGACACGTGTGGGCAGACAGTTTCTCGCTCACCGGTGTATACGTTATACATAATCACATCGATATAATCTCTCCCCCGGGAGTTCATAAAAATTTTAACGCGACTCCGCATATAACTCGCGCGGTGAGGTAACTCGCGAGAAAATCTTGCATATCCGTCGCACGTCAAGCGCGCGAGAGTTGCATTTTCACCTCGCCAGATTCTGCAACCGCAATTGTATTGAGAATTCAATGCGCTGCTCCGACATCGCCGTCTGGACGGTGGACTTTTCCACTCTTTGTTCGCGCATAATAAAAATACCGCCTGCCCTCCTAACGTTCGTACGGAAATTTCGATTTTGCAATGCAGACAACGTCAATCACGTTTGAAAATTTTTTTTTTTTTTTTCATTTATTCTCGTCAACGAGATCGCAATTTTTCTGAACGAGGGAAGCTGCAATTTTGAACGATGGAATATTATTTTATCGCGTCGCAAAAGAAATTTAAAAAAAGTGGGTGTAAAAAACATAACGCGAATGGCCTGATTCGTTTAACAAGCGCAACGTTCAAATCCGGTGGACAAGGTCCGAGTATAAATTTAAGATCGATGATACCTAATGGGTTACAGGTGAATCGATAAGATTGAAAAATCGGATAAATCGATTATCGAAGCCTTGATCGTTCAGCTGCTTGTACGTGAGGGACCCATTGACGGATGTAAGGTTGAAAATTAAAAAACACCATTTTTTATTGCATACAATAAAAAAGTCGTTTTTTTATTTATTTGGACGATATAGCAGCATACAATACGAAAAATCGTATTTTTTGTAAGGTTGTGAAACGAATTTGTGATATTTCTGTAAATTTGTCTATTTTGTAAAATCGTGAAAAATACGATTTTTTTCTTGCATACGATAAACGAAATCGTTTTTTCTCAATTTGAACGTCAGAGCCTAACATGCACTTTAAAGAAAAACGTTTCGTTTGTAAATTTGTAAATTGGTGACATTTACAGTGTAAATTTGTACAATTTGTAAAATCGTAAAAAAAAAACGATTTTAAAGTTTTTTACAATAAAAAAAATCGTTGTTCCTTTGTTTGGACGCTAGACCCTAGCATACAATTCGAAAAATCATATTTTTTTTTGTAAATTTGTAAAATTTGTGTATTACTGTATATTTTGTTAAACCGTAAACAATACGATTTTCCAATTACATACAATAAAAAATCGTATTTTTCAAATTTAAATCTCATAAAGCTCGTTAAGAATGTTCCCTATAGATGCATTGTAAGGCGCATATACCGGATGCTCAAAGTGCACTTTTATAATTTCCATACACGATCGTACGAGTCAATGAAAGAAAATTTTCACGTGACCGACTGCATCCTAAAATGGATCGCTTTTGAAATATATTTATCTGTGTATCTGCTTTTGGTTATTTGCGTGCCATTTCTACAAATGATGACTTTTTTAAACCCGGTTGTTTAAAAAATACTCTTGGTTATTTGTTTTATCTAGAAAAGTCTTCTTTTTTACCTTAAATTATTTAAAAAAACTTAAAAAAAAGATGTTATGCAGAATTTTCATACAAACCGATATGTTTTTATATTTTAAATTATTAAATTTAAATATTTATTTAAATATAATATTTAACATTTAAATAAACATAAAATGTTATTATACAAATTGAAATACAAATAATAAATATTTCTTTTATAAATAATATTAATCAATCAAGACAGGCTTGTTGCTAGTTACATTTTTTTCCTGTCCAAAAAAAGCCCGGAACCCATAGTGTCGCAATGAGCGCTGGTGGAGGTCTGGCCAGGGGCACCCTGTACACAAGTGCGCGGAGATTTTGCATTCTTGCGTGCATGGCCCCTCGTGTAAAAGTCGAGAGATCCAAGGCTGAACTCGTGCGAGTAGTTAAGGGTGTGCTTACCGTGCAACGGCAATAAATACGCAATTTATGTACCGCGACAACACACGTATGCGCTTATTGCATCAGCGACACTTTCGAGCATTAGCATATAACATTGTCATGCCTATGGACAAGAAACGAGGCGTTTGTGCACAGCGGCCGGCGGATATAAGTGCAACTGGTATCATGATGACGGAACGGGTGACTGCGAATTCCTGATCCCTGCACCGCCTTCGATAAACGTCGCGAAATAATTTGAGAAAACGAGTTCTCATCGGTGGAATACACGGTACGTGAGAAAAAGTGGAAGCTGCGAGCTCCAGGACTGGCATGCACAAAGTTCCAGGCCCATCCACCATCGGTACATTTTTTCAAAAGGTTTTTGTGCGAGCTAGCTGATTAGGAACGTGGCTCCATTTTTTCATCGAAAAATGACTATGGGGCCGTCCATATATTACGTCATCGATTTTTGCTGATTTTTGCCCCCCCCCCCCCCCGAAATCATCCTATCCTTCCTATGGTCATTATGTAATTATCGTTACCGTCATCCAATGACTAGACCGCCCCCCCCCTATTTTAAAATGACGTAATTTATGGACAGCCCCTATTTTCAAGCGAAAAAAATTATTTCCTGCCGTCAAGATGTACAATGTGACATCCCTCAAATTCTGACGATATTGTTTTATTTTACATCAGAAAAAAAATTACCAAACGTGGTAGAATTTTCGGCCATTTTTTCTTGCATTAAGGCGTTACCCCCACTTGTAGCGCAAAAAAAGGCCTTTTTCATGAATTTTTTTAAAGAAAACTACAAAACTTTTTTAATCGATCAATATACCATCTTAAAGAACACATCTTGAAGAAGTTTCAGTAATTTTTTGATTGAAAAATATTACATTGTTTAGTGGCAAATGGCCGTCAATGAAATAATGTTTTTATATACACGGTTTGCGGTGACCAACATTGCGGCGAAGTGGATCATTTGGAAAAAAAAATGCGGATGGATTTAGTCAAATATAAGTATAAACTAGTCTTTAATCGAAGGATTTTGAAAAATATTCATTTTTCACAAAATGGCGGACAGTCAAAGTTAATGGTTCGATTTTAATGAAAAAAAAAACGGCCGTTTTTTGGCTATAAAACGGCCATTTTTTCGAAAAAAAAATCGAACGATTGAAGACTACATTTTTATGTATTAAATAAGCCTGCAAAATTTCAAGAAGATCGGTTGATTAGTGTTCGAGTAATCTTGGTCACCGACTTCAGAAATGCCATTTTGAGAAAAACGCGTTTAAAGTTTCAATTCAGTTACACAAAGTAAATATTTTTTTTGTAAACTTACATAGAGTCATCTATTCCGGGCATCTAAAAAAACTGCACTTCAAATTGCACTTAAAAAAAAATGAGATAAAAAAAAATCGATTTTTTCAAAATCGCAAGTGGGGGTAACCCCTTAAAGTTCGCATTGTTGGAATGCAAAGAATTTTTTTTTTCGATGTCTAATTTTATTTGCCACATCTTGGCTACAAGTATCACCGGAATATTTTTCAAGATCCATATTAGGGATTCGTAACCTAAAAATGCGGAAGACGAGTTTAAATAGTGCAAAAAGTAAATAAATGAAAAAATAAATAAGGATTTTCGTTGCATTTCAACTAGAGCATGGATACCGGTTTTCGATGATATCGAGAAACCGGTATATCGGACCAAAAATCCGATATTGAAAAATCGATATTGGACTCGAATAATAATACCGATATTTCGATATCAGAGTTGAAAAAAATTAAAATATCATTATCAATTTATAATATCATATATCATTATCAATCAAATATCAAATCAATTAATATCATTATAATTGTTATTGTTCTCCTTTAAGTTATTTTTACTCTTTTTTTCTTTAATTGCGTTTAATAGCCTCAAAATATTATTACGTAAATTAAACATTTCGAAAGTGTCAACTTATTCATCCACGAGTGTGGAATCAGAAAGGGCCTTTTCTTCCACGGCTTACACCTGCAATAAGGTAAGGTAGTCTTTGAAAGACGAAACTTTAGATGCCCTCTGTTTTTTGCAGTCATTGTTTCAACAATCCCCATCTCGTTAATTAAAGTGACCATGCTGTTGCCTGCCTGCCACAACCTATGCCATTTGTTCGCATTCTAGTAGCTACTACTACGCTGATTTGTACAAAACGTCCACATTTTAATTTTGCTTGTTTACTACTTTTTTATTTGCATAAAAGTTTTTATTTGTTGTTTGTTTATTTATTCTGCGTTGGGTTCGTTATATTTAAGACCACAGCAGAGTATGTTTACAAATGTATAATAAATGAAGATCTCAATAAAAGACTGATTTATAATAAATACTGTGGTTTCACTTTGCTATACACTATTATTTCGACAGCTTCCATCTACGTACCTTTAAGGGGTTAGGCCACAGTAACGGGTATAAAATCATGTGCGAGTTTAACAATTTTTTTTCGTATGAAAAAATGATTCACTCATAAAATTAATTACACATCTATTTGGTATGAATTTCAAGCTGTTAGAAAATATGTATTTTTTTTCGATGTACAAAATGGCCGACTGCTCGAAACTTCTCGAAACAGCTTTTTTCCAATTGGCGTGACAAATAACTTCAACAATTTTCACTCGATTTACTTCAAATTTAAAAGTTATGCTCCTAATTGCATTTCGCAGACAAGTACGTACGGAATTTCTGATTAATCGGAAACTTTTCATTTTATGAGCAGTTTATGAGCAGTTATAACGAAATTTTTTACTGAAAATTCATTTCTTAAGTTCCAATACCCACAACTTTTGAATAAAACAATATTTTTTAAATTCCGTACGTACTTCTCTAGGTATTCTAATGTAGATTGACGAGAATTTTTGTCTTTTGTTCTAGGTCAAAAATTGTGGATACTGAATGTCACGCCGCGGAGTGTCTAAAAAAAGGTAACAAAAGAAAATATTAGTAGTCGGCCATTTTGTACATCGAAAAAATATATATATATATATATATATATTCTAACAGCTTGATATTCATGATAAATGGATGTGCAATTAATTTTATGAGTGAATCACTTTTTCATACGAAAAAAAATTTGTTAAATTCGCACATGATTTTATACCCCTTAATTCCAAGGATGCAAACTTCGACAACGTTCCCAAAGCAGGTTGGCCCTTCAAGCCCAACGGGACAGCGCAGGTGCTCTCGCAACCTAAACCCAATGGGATAGCAAATGGTTTAGTGATATTGATTCTGGAACCCGGATGCTGCGGCCTGGCAAACAACACTTGAGATAAGATAGAGCTTGGATACGTGTTTTTGTCGCAGACTCAAATATAAGATCTGGGCATATCCGAATATTCCGGCGAAGATCGTTGTGCAATATGTATCAACGGATAGATCCTCCCGACTGACAAACAGTCTTGGCACATCACCCACGTCATTATGATACCGGGAGCGGAAGATTGGATCGGGAATCTGATAATTCAACTTCGGTAGAGATAGGGAGCAAGAAACATTACGTATCGGCAGCTGGTGATAACAATAACGTGTCATTCGGCTGATGGAACTTTTTTCCAAGCTATTGTATGGCCGAAGATTGCATCGGATAGATCAGAACGATATTCGGCACTTATACGAAGCTGCCGAATCGAAGCTACTTCCCGTACTTGTGTGATCGCGGCTATCGCCCACATGGCACTCGTCGTTCAGGCTCCGAGCTCTTGTACTCACTGAGTCGGTATTCCATGGTATTTGTAATGTTCACCCGAACTGGGCTACACAGACGGTCGCGGTATTTGAAATCTTAACCCAAACAAAGCCAAACAAATCCAATAAACATCTCAGGTATATACAATTTTAAGGAGCTATACCAGTGTGACGCTTTCAAAAAATCGTTTTTTTTTGCCTTTTTCGACAGTTTATACTTTCAAAAATATCATTATCATTTATATGATTAATATCAAATCATTTCATCTTGCAAAAATCGATAGTTAAATCTTTAAACGCGCTTTTCTCGAAATGAGATTTTTCAAATTTGCTGACATTATAACTCAAAGAGCAATTATCCAATTGACTTGAAATTTGAACTGAGTACTCTTGAATATATTTACTCTACAATGACGTAGGATTTTTTTGATTGGATGAAAATTGACGATTTGGCATTGAAAAAAACGACCATTTTATAGGCAAGAAAACAGACTTTTTTCATAACTACCCCATTTTGTTAGATTTTCACGTTTTTCGAAAATCCTACGTCATTGTACAGGAAATACCTTCCAGTTTAACAACATTTTTTCCTTTTTCGGTTTCAGCTACTCAATTGGCCCGAATCATGTCAGCAGTGGAAGCACTTTTTTTGGCGCCTCCGAAGGTAGCGCTTAACCCCCATGGAAATTTATATACGCAAAAATATACTGTAAATTTATTTTATTAATAATTGTAATATATGTGAAATGTATGCCATATATTGAAAATATATGTTGCATATATGTGCCAAATTCTAATTTTCGTAACGTTTTTATATATGAGATGTATATGCGTGGTATTACAGTATATCAATGTATCATATATCAATGATATATGTAGCATTTACCCTGCATATATACCACATATATTTAGCATATATGTTGCATACACACTGCATACATACCACATATATACTGCATAAATGGTACATATATGCCACATATACACAGGTATGCGTAGCATATCTGTATATAGTGTTTATATGTAATAGTGTACTTTAACTGTGAGTTAAGTTTTATTGAGTTTAAGTTTTAAGTTTTATTAAGTTTAACTGTAATAGTGTTTATACACAGCATATATTTCTCGTCAGGAATATGTATCAAAAATGTATGCGTCATATATGACGCATAAATGACACATATATAAGTCATATTTGACGCATACATTTTTAATATATTTTTCTGGCAAAAAAATAGATAGAAAATATATCGAAAATATATGCGTCGTATATGCCTCATATATGCATCAGATATAGTGTTTATACGGAGCATATATTTTTTTGGTCAGAAAAATATATCGAAAATGTATGGGTCATATATGCGTCATATATTTGGTGCATATATACTGAATATATTACGTATTATTCTATTTTTCGTCACTATATATGCGACCGATATATATATATATATATATATATGTGTGTGTAGCATATATTTTCTGCATATATTTTACATACATAAATTTCCATGGGGGAAGTCGCTTGGATCTCAATATTTTTCTATGAAAAAATTATGTAATATAGGTAAAATATAGCCAATTATATTCTTAATTTTCCGAAACATTGAATGGAGTACTTTTCTTCCAAAAAATTCCCGAAAATCACCCAAATTTTCAGCGTTCACACTGGTATACCCCCTAAACTCAAGCTAATCCAAACAAACGCTGAAGGTACGTACAATCTTCGCCCAAACAAGCCCAAACCATTGTCCATGGTATTTACACTTTCCACTCAAGTAAGCCCTAACAATCACCCATGGTATTTTCAGCACTGATCCAACCAAACGCTCAAGGTATTTTCGATAATAAACAAACAAACCCAACGCTGATATTTACATTGTCGATCTAAATAAATCCAAACAAATGTCCATGGTATTTACATTATTGACCTAAACAAACAGAAACAAAAGCTCATGGTATTGACAATATTGACCCAAATCGAACGTCTATGATGTTTACAATCTTGACCCAAACAGGCCTGAACAACCGCTGAAGTTATTTACAATAATGACTCAACATACCCAATAAACGGCCATGGTATTTGCAGCTTCAATCCAACCAAACGCTCAAGGTATTTTAAACAACAATCCAAACAAAGGCCAACACAAAGTCCATGCCAATTGCCCTGCCAATTACCCATAAAAAATGAACTATCCTACGGTTTACCATGCTCGTTTCTTTGACTTTATTTGGGTTAACGTCATCAAGATATACAGCACCTGAACGCCTTGAACCATTCAATACGTCGAAAAGTTTCATCACTCGAGCTCCCCCCCCCCCCCCCAGTTATCAAAAAGAAGAGCTACACTGCGTCAGGTGCCATTTTCGTATGTGTATGTACATAACCAAAATTCGGCAACGCATCGTCAAATGTCGAATTAATATGCGGAAAAAAATGAGATCGATCGGCATGGCGGTGGTTCGACGCCTCGGTGAAGCACAAAATTAGCTTTTCATTCCTCTTCCGGGTTGCATGGCCGCAGAAGTAAAAGTTTTTTGTGCCGCCTCCACAAGCGTCGGTCGTTTGTCATTTGGGTCGAAAGTATCACAGAGGCTGCGAGATCGCTTATAGCGACAAGAAGACGATGAGACTGGCGAGGAGTTTTGTGAGTTATCGTTGTCTCTCAGCTGACGATGTTCGCGCCTCGACCAACGGCAAGGAGCACGAGAGAGAGAGAGAGGGGCGAGGGGGAGAGAGAACCTGTGATTTTCACGAGCCCCTGGCGCGTTAGATAACGACAGGAAACCGTTCGTGTTGCATAATATAGACGACGGTCTTGTTGCGCAATCGATATCTTGTTTTACGGACTTGTATCGCGAGACGAGCGGCTTATGGGTGCACAGGTAAACGTAGATTAGCGGTATTTTCCGTGTTTGTTTTACACCAGCGCTAAGAAGTATCAACGGCTTTGTATTCTCGATTTTATAACTATTTCCAATGGTCCTTCCAATTCTATTCGTTTCTCGATGCACTGCCATTTCCCGTTTCCACGAGGGCACAGGGAAACTGTGGGAAACCTGCGCCGGATCCTGGCATCTCTACCGTTTGTATTCTCGATCTTGTAACTATTTCCAATGGTCCTTCCAATTCTATTCGTTTCTCGATGCACTGCCGTTTCCCGTTTTCACGAGGGCACAGGGAAACTGTGGGAAACCTGCACCGGATCCAAGCAGCTCTACCGTTTGTATACTCGATTTTGTAACTATTTCCAATGGGCCTTTCAATTCCATCCGTTTCCCGATGTCCTGCCGTTTCCCGTTTCCACGAGGGCACAGGGAAACTGTGGGAAACCTGCGCCGGATCGAGGCCGCTCTACCCTTTGTATTCTCAATTTTGTAACTATTTCCAATGGTCCTTCCGATTCCATTCGTTTCCCGATGCACTGCAGTTGCCCGTTTCCACGAGGGCACAGGGAAACTGTGGAAAAACTGCGCCGGAGCCAGGCAACTCCATCATTTGCATTCTCGATTTTATAACTATTTCCAATGGTCCTTCGTATTCTATTCGTTTCACCATGAACTGCCGTGTCGCATTGGCAAGAGGGCACAGGGAAAGTGTGGGAAACGTGCGCCTGATCCAGGCAACTCTATCGTTTGTATTCTCGATTTTATAACTATTTCCAATATTATAGTCCTTCGTATTCTATTCGTTTCACCATGAACTGCCGCGTCGCGTTGGCGCGAGGGCACAGGGAAACTGTGGAACACCTGCGCCGGATCCAGGCAGCTCCATCGTTTGTATTCTCGATTTTATAACTATTTCCAATGGTCCTTCGTATTCTATTCGTTTCACCATCAACTGCTGTGTCGCGTTTACACGAGGGCACAGGGCAACTGTGAGAAAACTGCGCCGGATCCAGACAACTCTACCGTTTGCGATTGCGTTCACCATCGGAAACTCGGTAAGTCGGCGCGGAAATACAAATTCGCGGATAAACGGTCACCCAACCGAGTATTGGGCCATACCAACGTTGATTGCGCCTCCGCCACCTCCAGTCATCGAATAAGTCTTCCTTTGTCCTTTGCCTTTTTCCAATGCGTTTTCCTGTTCTTCCGACTCTTCCGTTTGAACTTTTCATTCTTCGACACCTGAGAAGCATCGTAATTCCTATAATTACCAATTTCTCGATCTCCCGTTCATTTCGTAAGACGATAATGCCCGCCTAGCGGTGAGAAATTCAATTACGAGAGTCAGCGAACACCTCAATCATTAGACAATCCGCCGAGGATACTTCGTGTCATTAGGGGAAACCTCACTTCCTTAACGAATAGACCGCCTATTAGCGAGATTGGGAGGCGGGGGGACTTGCGGAAGGTTCTGTCAATCGTCGACCAGAGTCGTCAGGTAATGCCTTACAGGTTTTTATTCTCTTTCGCATGGACGCCATGATACGGTGATTCCGAATGAATTCCAGACGCGTGGTGAACATCGATCCCGAGAACCCAACGTCATTTCCTGATCATTTTATCCAATGGGGAAAAAAGATACTGCCTTAGGTGGGCCTGAAGGTAGATTCACATTTTTGCCTCCTCACGTACGAATTTGTCGTGTAAACTCGTTTTTGAGGCTTCAATGGTGATATGTTCGGAATGTGCCACAACGTTCGAAAAATTACAATTAGAAGAAGCGTGTGCGGGAATTTTTCTGTACACGCAAAAATTTCTACTTTTTTGGATACCCAGCTGAATGTTTGCACACCAATAGATCATAGCAAGCATGCTCTACATAAATTTAGTGATCGTCGGCCGCTTGAGATGAAGAGGGTAATCTGGTTTTTCGAAAAAAAAGTCTTTTGGCGCCGGAAACTTCATTTTAGTATAAAAAATATAGACATGGTCAGCATTGGGCTGGAAATAAATGAACAAGGAAGCAATGGACAAGTTCCCAACAAGTTTAAAATCTAGCTTGAAGTGACTCGATTGCAGGCTGCTCCCGTGTCTCACGCGAAATCTCATAATTCAAGGTGCGTAAGACCGAGTCACAATACAGGCTATAAATAACTCGCAATTTGCACGTAAGTGCGTAACGTAATACCGTCGATACTGCTGCGTCGATACACGTGGACGTAATGAAACTGCGAGGTGTGTTGGTATGCGTGTAAGATAATAAATAAACGCACACAAGGTGGAATCCGGATGACGAGGAGGATCGGCACAACTGAACGGGGAGAATGGGTATTAGGAAAAGACAAACCCCGTCGCGGAGTTCTACGATGATGACGAGAGAGGCAGCGATCAACGAGGCAGCGGAACTGAGGTTCGCGGAGCTTCCTTTCCTTCGGACATGCCTCGCTGATTCCTCGTCCTCTCCCACAGCTCTCTTGACGATGTTTCTACGTGTACTCACTCGCCGATACAAGAGACCCAAGCACTCTTGTACACTTTTTTTTATAAACCGCACGACTGTGTTGATGCATTCACGTGTACAGTGGAGGCGCGCTTTTGCAGCAGCTCGCCCCCACCACTGCTCGCTGCGCGCGCCGCAGTGAGACACGCCTCGCGCTGCCCCCACCACAGGCAAGCGCCAATCGTGGCGCGGTGCTGAGATGCAGCGCCGCCGCGCGCGCAGCCGCTAAGGCGTGGCTAGTGCGCGCGTCGCACCTCGCGGTCCCGCGACTCGACTCTCTCGAGTGCCTACTGTTCGCGCGTATATTCGCCGGGACTCGTGTAAATATAGGTACGGATAAATGCTGCGTCCTGACGAACTCCGCGGGCAACAATAGCGATACGCGATCGCTCGAGGAAAAGTATTAAGCACGGAGACTCCCTGGTTGCAAACCCAGCGAACACTTCGATGCCCCGTGTGCCTGAAAGAAGAGCCCAGACGGTCCCGCGAATACCCTATGTGCCCTTTCATCTCCGAATCTTGTACACGTGTTTATGCATGATAAATCGTGTACTACTCGAGACGGGATGACTTCGACTCTCCCCATTTCCCGTTGTCCCAGCGAGCTGGAGAATACACTCTCGCGCGCATCGTGACCGCCTGCGACCTCGTGCAAACGCCACTGGAGATTTCCTACGATACTACACTGAGAAAAAAAACCATTGATCCAATATCATTGGTGTTATTGATTGAAATTCCGTTGATTCAATTGTAAAATTGTTGGGATAAGTAATCGGACTTATTAGTCCAAACGAAACGCTGTTGACTTGTTTTCTTGAAGTTGAAGTTTTGTAGTTTTCTTTAAAAAAAATTCATGAAAAAGGCCTTTTTTTGCGCTACAAGTGGGGGTAACGCCTTAAACTCCGGAGAAACTCTAAAGAGTATCGCTTCTTGGCCTGTGGCTAAGATCAAAGTGTAGTCTCTGTTCTTATCAGTTGAATATCTGATATTCTCTCCACTATTATCGTGGATGATCATTCTAATGCTAACTTTTTATTTAAGATTTAAAACAAATTGAACAACTTACGTCTCATGGCATATTCGTTTCGATGTAGTAAAGAAATAATTCATTCTATTGATTATATTTTTGTACGAAATAAAAAACGTTGTAGCAACCGCTTAATTATTTCATCCATACATCTACGGATTGTATATAGAATGATTTCAATAGAATATAATTTTATTTGAAGGATAACGTAGATATTCAGAGAACCGAAGAGATTTTTAAATAAAATAATATGTTAATTGAATCAATCACATTTTCCAATATTTTATAGTATTGTAACAATCTCACATATCGATGGCACACCGCGGTCAGACCTTTATTTGAATCAACCAATATATTTTTTTTATTTAATTGGCTTTTTTCTCAGCTCAGCGAAGCTGCGGTGCAATCGTGCATTCCATAAACGCGCAGATTTGGTCCGCGATGACGTTTCTCCTTGTACGAAGATACCTCGAAAACGTGGTAACAAGACTTTTTCAAAATATCACAAAAAATACTTGGTCATCTGATTATAAGTTCACACACAATATAAAGGGTGTCCCATAATTACCTGACATTTTTATTTATTAATTAAACGTATTATATATTTAAAAAGTAAGAATATTTTTATTTTAATATAAGGTACAAACATGGAGGTTATGTGTGCAACACAATATCCAATAAATGGGATAAACGGCATGGACTTGGAAGACATATTCTTTCAACAAGATGGCGCAACCTGCCACACTGCGGGAAAAACAATGCACTTTTTGCAAACAAAGTTTCATGGTCGTGTTATCTCGCGGCGATGTCAATTGGCGAACAAGATTTGACGCCATTGGACTTCTTTCTTTGGGGTTTTCTGAAAGGAAAAGTGTATGCCAATGATCCACAGCCCATTTCGGAGCTGAAGGAAGCACTTGGACGCACCATTAATGAAATTAGTGTTCCACACATAACCTCCATGTTTGTACCTCACATTAAAACAAAAATATTCTTACTTTTCAAATAAATAATACGTTTCATTAATAAATTAAAATTTCAAGTCATTTTGAGACACCCTATACATGTACTCATTCACTTCATCCTCTAGTTTTTGTGCACATGTGACAATAATGGAAAACAGAAATAGAAGAAAAAAACGACGAGTCGAAAAATGACCAAACCCGATGGATGACGAAAGATCTAAGTTCACCGAAGCAAGACGGGAGCCTTTTAAACTAATCGCTGAAAATCATCTAGCGAACGGAGCTCGAATCGAAGTGGAACACCCCATGTATGTACACACACATAAACATGTGATTCCTCGACAAACCTACTTCCGGGATACACTATATATGTGTGTTGTGCCGGCTGTTAAGTAGAAACAAAGTTCCTTCGTGCTCACAAGGGCTTAACAATCCATATATATATATATATATATACACACACATACACACGAAGTGTGCTTGCACATCTATGGATTCTTGGTTCGTTTATTTCGCGTTGTCGGCGGGGTCCCTACACTGTATTTCTTTTTTATTTCCTCTAACCTATGTATGGCGCAACGCGAGCACCGAATCTTTCCATGTGTCCTTTTTCAAACGTCTCCTTTGCTCCCGTTCTCACTTACCTTCATTGTCCCTTTCGAATTTGACACTTTTTCAAGTGCGGTGATCGTTCATCGAAAAATTAACGATCGCAACGAGACCGTCACACACACACACACACACACACACACACACAGGGGTGATAGGTCACCTCGTTAGAAACATATCTAACTTAGGTTACCTTGGTCCAAAGTCTAAGGATTTCGAGTTATCGTGGTATGATTTTTGCAAAATTTGCCAAAATTAGGTACTAACTCGTTCATAATGTTCAAACAGACAATAATTGGCAACTAAAAACTTATTTGCGGCTTAGCTTAATGTGTATTCAATCGACAAACACCGATACAATCATCTGTATCCACGCAACTAACTAAACGGGACGTGTTGAATAACTAAAAACTAGTCAAAAGATAGAAATACCTCATATGTTTACGGAGTCGTCTAGTGTGAAGGCCGTTCTTGAATGCTTTTTTGGGGATTTTTTTTTGACAAACCATTAAAATAAACAATTTATACATTGTATATTAACATTAAAACAAATTTTGTGAAGTTTGTATATGTATATATATATATATATATATATATACACATATACACGTGTGTGAGAAAGAATCTCGCATAATAAAAGGGACGCGCTATGATTTTTCCGTTAATTTGACTGAGTGTGTGCCGCGGGGACCCGTGGACGCAACGTCTCGTGGCGAACGGCGGCGCGCTCCGGCGAGCATGATACTCCTGTCACGGTGCTTGCGCGGACCCGACCAGCCCTGGATGGAGTAATTCGCCCTTATATATATATATATATATATATATATATATATATATATATAGTACGAGATTTTCTTCGAGGCTTTTCGGACATAAATATTTGTATATATATATTCAGACATCTACATCTACAGACTCTACATCCGTTATATAGACGTAATGTTCGCTATCAGGACATCTAGCCGTTTTGCGGACTGTCATTGAAATTGGTTCAAGCTGATCGTAGTTTTCGGAATCAGGACGCCCCTTAAGGGGACGGTAGGGGTTTCAGCGTGAGAAAAAAAACACTTTTTTGCGATTTTTTCATCTATATGGATAGAGTAAATTTATTGGAATCTTTTGTACATTATTAAGTGTCATTTCAAGAACATTCCGTGAAATTTGTACGCGAAAATATCCACAAACAAGCCGGTGCCGCGTTTTTCTCGAAACCACTTTTTCAAAGTCCGTGTTCACCGAAAAAAAAAATATATATATATATATATATATATTCTAACAGCTTGATGTTCATACTAAATAGATGTGTAATTAATTTTATGAGTGAATCACTTTTTCATACGAAAAAAAATTGTTAAATTCGCACATGATTTTATACCCGGTACTGTGGCCTAACGCCTTAAAACTTTGGGAGAATATTCTAGACATATTGTACTATTAGATAATGAAATTTAAAAGAAATGAATTTTATTTTAATTTTCTAAGCCCCCATAACCCCTTTAAAAAAATGTTTATCAAGATGTGTTGATGAATGCTATTCTTGAGATGGTTTTACGTCATTTAATCGCGTAAAAAAACAATTTAAAAAATTCAAACACATATTATCCCTGAAGATTGACTCATTTTGCATATCTGTGTATTTTGTTTAGAAAATTCACCGTACATAATGCGACGAAATTCATAAACAATCGCACCGGATTCTGTTCGATAATGCAGCAATCCTTCAGGATCCAAATTGGATTCGTACACTGGATTCCAATAGGGAATCTCGTTTAGAACGCAATGTACGAGCGTGACGTTTTAGTATAGGGATCCAATGCGATGACCCATTAAATCCCCATCAGGAAGTTGGGACAAGTATGGAAATGCAATTGGATCCCTACGACAATTTCTCCAGGGGAAGGCACCTCGTCCTCGCGATGTTACCATATTACAATCCCCTATTGCGTCGCGCAAGGCCACGAAGTAAATAGCCCCAACAGAAGGTACGAGATCTAAGGATTCCCGCAACCTTCGCGACGCAGGGGCCGCGGGTGAGAAAGTCCGCGTCGGGGTCGATTTCAATCGAGGACGTATGTCATTGACTAAAGATCTTTTAAAATATGTAAATAGGTGGCAAAAAAAGCACTCCATTTTTTACCGGTGCGTTCGACACAAATTATAACGCGTGGCGCAACCGACGAAAAGCAACAACGTCACGGCGTGATGATTCAATGGAAAATTTGTAATTATCAATATATACAGAGTGTCCTCTTATGAATGGATAATCTTCCAACTGTCGATAGGTCAGATAATGTCCTACTGCACTGACAGAAAAATTCTACTGATATGAACTAATCGCGTCTATTTGATTTTTGTTTATTTGAATTAACTAGATTTTTCGTGGAATCAAATTTTTCCTATTGCATTCCATATTTGAAATTATTTACTTTAAACATATTTATTTATTGAAATCAAAATATATTCAATAACGTCCAGTAACCAAATATTTTATTTAATCCTGATAAATCTGTGATTCGGTTTCTTCTGCTCAAAAAACAATTTAGTCGAATCCACTAAATGGATCGATTTGATTTTTTTAATTTAAATTAAATGGAATTTTCGTAGAGTCAACCATTTTTCTATTTGATTGAATGGTCTGTCTTTATTGGAACACGCACATCAAAGAGGTGTGGGGGTAGAGAGGAATTATATGCATATGTATATATATATATATTTTTTGTCTAACATAACCTATATATATATATATATATATAGGTTATATGAGAAAAATATATAGCATGTTATTCGATAAAACTCTCTAATTATCACAATGATATTAACTAATTGATATAGTTTGTGTGATACAACAAATAGTTGTAGGAATTCATTTGGTCTCTTAGCCATATCTGCAACTAAGATAATACAAGCACTCGGTAGCATAGGGGCAGCGTGCATAGCTATGAGTAAGTAGGTTCTAGGTTCGATTCCCATAAAGGCGAAATATTTTCTTCGATAGAAATCATTTCAAAACGCCAGGGAATGACGAATTACGATACAGAATCGTTGTAAAACTCCCAATTAAGTATTTCATTTTATTTTGGATTTATGAAATATTTTATGTATTATATTAGTACACTTAGATTTACAGTGTACATTGTAAGCAAATGGAGATTTACTTGAATCGAATTTTTATTTATTCAATTTGAATATACTCAATATTTAAAAGGAATAGCTTAAACAAATAAAAAAAATATCTTCAAAACAAATAAGATCGTAGTAGGCCGTGAGCCAAGGAAAAAACCTATTTGATTTAAGGCCTGAGGCCACAGTAACGGGTATAAAATCATGTGCGAATTTAACAATTTTTTTCGTATGAAAAAGTGATTCACTCATCAAATTCATTACACACACGGACCGAAGCCGAAACTTTAACGATCTCTTATCACCTACACGGCCGCACACTTCTTTGATTCATGTCATTACACATCTATTTAGTATGAATATCAAGCTGTTAGAAAATATATATTTTTTTTTTCGATGTACAATATGGCCGACTACTCGAAACTTCTCGAAACAGCTTTTTTCCAATTGGTGTGACAAATAACTTCAACAATTTTCACTCGATTTACTTCAAATTTAAAAGTTATGTTCCTTATTGCATTTCGCAGAGAAGTACATACGGAATTTCTGATTAATCGAAAACTTTTTATTTTTTGAGCAGTTTATGAGCAGTCATAACAAAATTTTTCACTGATAATTCATTTCTCAAGTTCAAATACCTACAACTTTTGAATAAAACAATATTTTTTAAATTCCGTACGTACTTCTCTGGGTATTCTAATATAGATTGACGAGAATTTTTGCTTTTTGTTCTAGGTCAAAAATTGTGGATGGTAAATGTCACGCCGCGAAGCGTCTAAAAAAAAGTTAACAAAAGAAAATATCAGGAGTCGGCCATTTTGTACATCGAAAAACAAATATATATATATTTTCTAACAGCTTGATATTCATACTAAATACATGTGTAATTAATTTTATGAGTGAATCACTTTTTCATACAAAAAACATTGTTATATTCGCACATGATTTTATACCCGTTACTGTGGCCTAAGGCCTTAAATAGATTCTATTTAAATTAAATATTTTTTAGCAGTTTGTATTCTGGAATTGCAGTTTAGTAAAAGTCCCACGGTTTTCGAGATAAAAATCATCTGCTTTTGGTTTTTCGCATGCCATTTCTACAAATGACAACTTTTGTGACCCGGTTTTATAAAAAATACCCTAGGTTATTTGTTTCATCTAGAAAAGTCTTCTTTTTAACCTTAAATGTTAAGGAAACTTTATGAAAAAGATTCTTATGCAGAATTTTCATACAAACCAATTCAAACATCTTTGATAGCCTGCGGTGTAAAAAAAGTGTACTACGCATATCCAGCCAATTACTTTAAAAAGTTGCTTAGTTATTGTCGATTCATATCATTTGTAAAAATGGCATGCGTGAAACCAAAAGCAGATGATTTTTTTTTTTTTTTTTTTTTTCAAAAAACAACAAAGTCCAAAATCTCGAAAAACGTGGGACTTTTATGAAACTGAAATTCCAGCATATATTAGGAAATGATCATAACAGGGCACCCTGTATATATATTTGTATATAAGCTGGCGGCTGCGTGCCGAAAATTTCCGCCTACATCCAAATGTTTTTGTGCCTTAGATTTTTGCGTCACTCGATTGATATTTCGTTCCTCATGGTGGCGGATCACGCGACATTCTTGAACATTTGCATAACGGCTCGTCACATTATGACCGTCGCCGAAATTATGACCACAAACGCAACTTGGACCCGAATTTTGTCTATAAAGGGAGTAAAAAAGTATCTTAAAACCGTAAATGCCCGTTTCCAACGTAATTCGTCGTGTTTTTTCTATACCATGTATCATCTCTGTGATAGAAGTGTTGATTCGAAAGAAGCGGAGCCCGCGTCATTGGACTCATTAGGTTTTCCGTGGCCCTACCACGTTTCCGGGAGTGATCAGCCGGAATATTAGTCGACTTTTTTCTCTATTCCTCCACGATCGCGAACTTCTACGCGGAAGAAGACGACCAGATGGAGTTTTTTGAACTCCCGGAAGATTCACCGGATAAGTTCCGAAACCCCGCTCTCCGATCGAGGTGAAATTTTGCACAAACCTTCTTTTTAATATTTTGAGACAACCCCTAAAGGAATTTTTGGCAACTCGCAATAGTTTTCGAGATATTGAATTTTAAAGTTTTTTTTTTTAAGGGTAAGTTTCCGAACCGCGCCTCCGATCGAGGTGAAATTTTGCACAAACCTTCTTTTTAATATTTTGAGACAACCCCTAAAGGAATTTTTGGCAACTCGCAATAGTTTTCGAGATATTGAATTTTTTTGTAGGTTTTTCTTTAAGGGCAAATTTCCGAACCGCCCCTCCGATTGAGGTGAAATTTTGCACAAACCTTCTTTTTAATATTTTAAGCCAACCCCTAAAGGAATTTTTGGCGACTCGCAACGGTTTTTGAGGTATTGCATTTTTTAATTTTTTTTAACGCGCACTGTCTATATCTGTATCTGCTACGTCTCCGTTCATACCTATACATGTTATCGCGCTCTCCGTTTTGTCCAAACAAAAATACCCAAACAAACCTAAACAAACCCAAACCCAAAAACTATCGCGCATCGCCATACATCCCTTTAGGGGTTGTCTGAAGGCAGTAGTCTGGTCTAGAAATTTGACAAAATCGATTATTTATTTTTTTAATTTTTTAATTTTATTATTCCTTAGACCTTTCTTAATACGCTCGTGAAAACCGTTTATTGATATTTCAAAAATTATCAGAGTAATAGAAATTATAAGCAAGCCGCGCGCAAACCTCATCTAACGGTATCAAAACTTTCAACGCGTTTATCTCAGAACCATGTTTTTCAAATCGGCGCCCACGATAACTCGATAACCAATTGACCGATCGAGCTCAAATTTTGCACATACCTTCGGTAGCCTCTTTCTGAGGACTGGTAGCAGAATTCAGTCGAACAATAATTTTGCCCACATTTTATAGCTCGTCGAATACCCGAAAATGTATGAAATATCGTTAATCAAAGTTTAAGGGGTTACCCCTACTTGCGATTTTAAAATAATCGATTTTTTTAAATTGCATTTCTTTGAAGTATAAGTATCCTGGCCCATACTTCTGTATGGGCCCGGAATAGATGACTCTATGTAAGTTTACAAAAAAAAATATTTTCTTCGTGTAAACTGAAATTAAAACTTTAAACGCGTTTTTCTCAAAATGGCATTTCTGAAGTCGGTGACCAAGATTACTCGAACACTAATGAACCGATCTTCTTGAAATTTTGCAGGCTTATTTAATACATAGAAATGTAGTCTTTAATCGTTCGATTTTTTTTTCGAAAAAAAAATGGCCGTTTTATAGCCAAAACACGGCCGTTTTTTTCGTTAAAATCGAACCATTAACTTTGACTGTCCGCCATTTTGTGAAAAATGAATATTTTTTAAAATCCTTCGATTAAAGACTAGTTTATACTTATATTTGACTAAATCCATCCGCATTTTTTTTCAGATGATCCACTTCGCCGCAATGTTGGTCACCGCAAACCGTGTATATAAAAACATTATTTCATTGACGGCCATTTGCCACTAAACAATGTAATATTTTTCAATAAAAAAATTACTGAAAGTTCTTCAAGATGTGTTCTTTAAGATGTTACATTGATCGATTAAAAAAGTTTTGTAGTTTTCTTTTAAAAAATTCATGAAAAAGGCCTTTTTTGGCGCTACAAGTGGGGGTAACGCCTTAACAGGCCGCCATTTTGTAACAAAATTTTTTTAAGTACTAATTCTGCTACCAGTGCTCAGAACACTCTTACAAATTGAGAATTTTTTTTTCAGATGCATACAACATCACCCAGAGTGGGCGCCAATTGAGGCGGTTTTCGGCGGACCATGTTGTAAAAAAATAAAAAACTACATGAAAATATTTGAAATAATGTTTTTTTTATATGTAGATACATTCTCAAAGGAGCAATAAATACATATGTAAAATTTCATCAAGACAACTTCAACGGTTTAAAATTTATTCCAACCCAAAAATGACGTCAAAAATCTCGCTCTGGACCACAGTTACTGCCTTAAGGCCGTACATACACGAAAAATTTCATAATCTTTCATTTTTTAATTATTTTTGATTCCATTAGCCTGAACGGTTAGGAATTTTTAAACTTTACAGAATTAAAAAATTCTGTAAATGACACAAATTCATTTCAATGACACAAAAAAAATATTTAAAAAAAAATACCGACAGAAAATTAAGTAAAAAAATGTTAGGTTTCGAATTATCATTATAATAGTTTTTTTTAAAATAATATCGTTGCTTCACACTGAAGATACATTCATTATGCAATTATAAACATGTTCATTTTTTTTCAGTCACCCACATCGATGATGAGAACTTTCACCTTCAACGTGCGCGCAAAAAAAAACATATTGCCTTATTATGTTATATCTCCGCCATTTGTTAATATTTCTGATTTTTTTTACATATACGTAATCATGTGCATAAATGATCTGTAAAAAAATGTTCCCAACACATGCGCCATTTTTTTTTAACTGCGTCTAGAAAAGTGCTTTCGGAAATCGGCGGAGGGGGGGGGGGTCGCAACCTTACCCGATTCACCTCGTACCTTTCGGACGATAAATCGCAAAAAAACCCGAACGCAATTGGACGCCCAACTTTCGTATTTCCAACCCCAACAAACCCAAACTGGACCGCTTGCGTTTATTCGGATTCGTTCGGATTACCGCACGTACATTGCGCAGCCTGTAATCGCCCAAGTACAAAGTTTCACCCACTAATTGGGCGAAGGGTTAACCCGCGCAGTGTCCCAATCGTGACATACCCCCGATCTATTCGGACGCAGCCTCGAAGAAAAATTTGGTGCCCGCGAAGTGCGTTCCGCGCAAAAGGTTTTCTCGCGTAATCGGCATGTTCGTACGTAATGCCGGGGCCTCGTTATTCAGGAACGTTTTACAACGGGCCACTACTGCATATACCTATATCCGATTGCGTAAGTCATCTATCCGCTCTGCAACTATAGACCCCACGATCGAGTTTCTCTCTTCGTGTATGTTCGCGAGCGCAACCCAACGACGAACGAACTCGATCGACGGGGCTCACTCTTCTTGTTATAACGTAATAGTGAGGTTGGAGCGAAAAGTCGAACGATATATTGTAGCTTTCGATTGCGCGAAAGTTCGTTTTCTCATATATATATATATATATATAGTAAGTAATTTTATTTCACGTATACCCTTTCAGGGTGTTTACACCCTGTCTTCCCCCCGCTACATATTCATTCCCTTTTACATGGTACTGTTAAATCTACTTATATTCTATTGGTATTTATGTTTCTCGTTCTATTTCTATTTGTTTATTTTCATTCTCTCAAATAGCCTTATATACAAACATAGTGGTGTTACCGGCTCCTTTTTCAATGTCATTTCTATCTTCCTATTCATCTCTTCCCTTTCCCCATCGCCGATCCACTTTTCGAGGTCATCCACTATTTCTTTTTTAATTTTTTCTTTAATTTTCTCGCACATACCTAGGTGGACCACGTTTTTTGCTTCCTTTCCGCAGCTCCTACACAATATATATATATATATACTAGGTCTACCAGAAAGTTCTCGACGTTATTTAATTTAAAGAAAAAAATACATTTCAATACATTTATTGATATTTACTGAATAGTATAACTTTCATCGTTATTATGTTCACTGAATAACAAACAGATGAAACATGTATTACACGGCGACCTCTATTATCGCAACTTCCACTGATGCAACAGCTCCCCACTCTGTGCCGAATATGTATCGGCGTAGCGCATGGCGGGAGAAGCGCCAGATCCTATCGTAAGGCTCAAAACAGCCACCCCAGCTGCCTCATAACGTGAGGGGTCAGGCCACAGTAACGGGTTTAAAACCATGTGCGAATTTAACAATTTTTTTCGTATGAAAAAGTGATTCACTCATAAAATTAATTACACCTCTATTTAGTATGAATATCAAGCTGTTAGAAAAAATATATATATTTTTTTTCGATGTACAAAATGGCCGACTACTAATATTTTCTTTTGTTATTTTTTTTAGGCGCTCCGCGGCGTGACATTTAGCATCCACAATTTTTTACCTAGAACAAAAAACAAAAATTCTCGTCAATCTACATTAGAATACCTGGAGAAGTACGTAAAGAATTTAAAAAATATTGTTTTATTCAAAAGTTGTAGGTATTTGAATTAATTTTCAGTGACAAATTTCGTATAAAACTGCTCATAAAATGAAAAGTTTTCGATTCATCAGAAATTCCGTACGTACTTGTCTGCGAAATGCAATTAGGAACATAACTTTTAAATTTAAAGTAAATCGCCTGAAAATTATTGAAGTTATTTGTCACGCCAATTGGAAAAAAGCTGTTTCGAGAAAAACGCGTTTAAAGTTTCAGGTACTCTATGGCCGTGCCAGAGGTGGGCTTACGTTACACGCTCAAAGTCGGTGAAAAAAAAAATGTCTTGCTATAAATCGAATGGTAACTTATTCTTATAATGATAAAGCACCGTTTTAGCGAGAAAAAAAAACTCGATTTCTTGAAAATTCTACTGTGGCCTTACCCCGTAAGAGTGAGGTTGGAACGAGAATTCGAGCGATATATTGTAGCTTTCGATTACGCGAAAGTTCGTTTCCTCAGAGTGTCCCTCTTATCTCTGCCACCCGAAATAACTCGGTAATTATCGACGTCACAAAAAAATGTTCCAGACAAAAGTTGTACGGTGTGAAGGGAACCATCAATGGCGACCAATTTTTTTTTTATTTCGGTGAAGGCGCTGACGCACAGTGAAGGTCACCTCCACTTTTTTTTAAATGGAATGGTACACTTTTTTTTCAACAATCTTGTGGAACACCTCAAGCCGCATAAAAAACATTCGGGGGTCAAAGTCGTTCAAAGTCATTCAAGGTCAGTATCCATGATACAAATCTAAATATGTGACCTTAAATGACCTTGAACGACTTTGACGCTCTAATGTTTTTTACGCGGCTTGAGGTGTTCCACAAGATAGTTGAAAAAAATGTACCATTCCATTTAAAAAAAAGTGGAGTTGACCTTGACGTAGCTTCAGCGCCTCCACCGATAAAAAAAATAGGGTCGTTTGAGTGCTATTACTCTGAAACACTTTATTGCCTCACCCTGTATATGTGTGTATAGGATCATAATCATATAGTAGGATATTTGACGCAAGCAAACATGAATACGTTTTAACATAGACGAAATTCAAAGCCAGTACAACATAAAATGAGTCAAACTGCTCTCGAACATTACATTCTCGAACTTCATCTCAGACTGCTCGCCTCTTCGACATTTCATCCAGGCACACTGTCATTTTCTCTCTTTATTCTTTTACACCCCCATGGAAATTTATATACGCAAACATATACTGCAAATTTATTTTATTAATAATTGTAATATATGTGAAATGTATGCCATATATTGAAAATATATGTTGCACATATGTGCCAAATTCTAATTTTCGTAACGTTTTTATATATGAGATGTATATGCGTGGTATTACTGTATATCAATGTATCACATATCAATGATATATGTAGCATTTACCCTTCATATATACCACATATATTTAGCATATATGATGCATACACACTGCATACATACCACATATATACTGCATAAATGGTACATATATGCCACATATATACAGATATGCGTAGCATATCTGTATATAGTGTTTATATGTAATAGCGTACTTTAACTTTAAGTTAAGTTTTTTTAAGTTTAAGTTTTAAGTTTTATTAAGTTTAACTGTAATGGTGTTTATACACAGCATATATTTCTTGTCAGGAATATGTATCAAAAATGTATGCGTCATATATGACGCATACAATTTTGATATATTTTTCTGACGAAAAAATTGATTGAAAATATATCGAAAATACATGCGTCGTATATGCCTCATATATAGTGTTTGTACGTAGCATATATTTTTTTGGTCAGATAAATATATCGAAAATATATGGGTCATATATGCGTCATATATTTAGTGCATATATACTGAATATATACGTATTATTCTATTGTTTGTCACTATATATGCGACCGATATATATATATATATATATATATATATATATATATATATATTATGAAGTAAAATAAATATTTTTTTTGTTTAAAAAAGAATCTATTTATTTTACTTCATCCACCTATAGCTGAGAAAGAGTTGAATTTTCGGGCTCGGCTTATAAGACTTTTTTGTAGTAAATTACTTTCTCTACAAAGTTCTCTGAATTTTTTTCGATATATCTAATAGCTTAGGCGTTACAGCCGTTTGAATAGATATTTTGCAGTATTCACTTGAAATAATAATGCCGCTGAAACGGTTGAATTTACGGCCATGGCTCAATGAACTTTATTGTGGAGTATCATATTTCCTATGAGAACCCACTTGGAAAATATCGCGATATCAAAATTCGCGGAATGGTAACACTAATAATGAGAAAAACATTTTTTTCAATGTTAATCAAATGGGATACCTTCAATTTTGATTCGCGACCTCTAAATATTTTTTGACAACACCCCCCTTTCACGAAAGTTCGTTTTTGGGTACCAACTAAAGGTTTTCGGGCACGATGGGTCAAAAAAGAAAGTTGCCCTGAACCGAATCACCCTTATATATATATATATATATATATGTAGCATATATTTTCTGCATATATTTTACATACATAAATTTCCATGGGGGGGCACTCAACTCTGTCACACCAACACTCGTTCTATGCATCCTTTGCTCCATGGATGACCTAACGGCTCGCCACATCGGTCACCCGCGCTCTTCCAATGAACCCTCGCAGTCTCACTCACGCATAAACACGTTCCCGCGTAGAAATATTGTCAGGCTGGCCTGATATTTGATCTGCGCCTGATCAGCTTGTAGTACGAAGGCCTTACTTAAGTTTGCCTTAATTTGCCTGATCAAGCTGGGGTCAGGCGGTGGTCGAGCAACCGGACTTACGGCTTACTTCAATTCGCCTGACCCGGCTAGCTTCAGGCGATGTCAAGCAACTGGACTTACGGGTTACTTCAATTCGCCTGATCCAGCTAATTTCAAGCAATCATCATGTAACTGGACTTCTACAGTTTGGCGCTAAAAACGTGCCTAACCTCATCTTGTCAAATGATACACAGACACGAGAGAAGCACGAGACATATTATTAATCACTTTATACATTTTTACATATAACGTGTACGTTGTGAATAAGATGGACAAACACAATCGGAAGAAGATTGCGCAACGACTGTGTCTGCGTGAATAGCGGGCTCTAAATAAGGGAAAAAACGAAGAAATAATACAGCAGCAGGTTAGTATAACAATTAATTTTTTTCAAAGACTTACAATTCTTAAATCTATAAATGTAAATTGAATTAAATCTGACTGTAAATTAACCATACGCCAAATGATATATGCGTTGGTTGAAATATTTATTATGATACATTTGACAGATCCGGAACAGATCCTCTCAGCGAGGAACAACTCGAAATTCCTGAGGATTGGCATGTGTTGGCGCTACCACTATGTAAGTAGATTTATATTTGTTTTGTGTATCGCTTTTATGTTTCTTTACTTGGTCCGTCTCCTTTGTCAGAGGAGAAGAAGAGACAGCGTAGGCCAGCCAAATAATGGTAAGCTGACAGCGTAGTTCAATCTGGTAAAAGTTTTGCTATCGGTGCTGATTAGCCCGGACAGCGCAGGCTAACCGAATAATAATAAGTTAACTGCGCAGTTCAGTCAAGTGAAAGTCATTCTATCGGTGCAAGTTAGCCCATAAGAAATGCACTTCGGATGGACATTACATTCACTGAACTGACTACGCTGTCAACTTACCATTATTTGGTTGGCCTTCGCTGTACGGCCCCGGACAGCGTAGGCTAACCGAACAATGACAAGTTGACTGCGTAGTTCAGTTAAGTGAAAGTAAGTCCATCGGTGCAAGTTAGCCCATTAGAAATGCACTTCGGATGGACATTACATTCACTGAACCGCACTACGCTGTTAACTTACCATTATTTGGTTAGTCTTCGCTACGGGCCCGGACAGTGTAGGCTAACCGAATAATGATAAGTTGACTGCATAGTTCAGTTAAGTGAAAGTATTTCCATCGGTGCAAGTTAGCCCATAAGAAATGCACTTCGGATGGACATTACATTCACTGAACTGCACTACGCTGTCAACTCACCATTATTTGGTTGGTCTTCTCTGTACGGGCTCTCCTGCTTCGATTCTAATTTTCGTTAAAAAATGACCGCTCGCAGCTTTTGCAACAATTTTTTTTCTTCTTTAAAGTAGATAATTGGATGGTGAGAAAAAGGAAAAAAAAATAGAGCTCAATTTTGTGCCACCCTAATAAAATAATGTGCATACCTTATATAGATATATATGTAGACATTGAATTCTAAGTGGGATGAACATTTTCGTATTTTTCAGTGGCTGTCATTTCGAAATATAGGGAACACGGAATAGAAGTTCTTTCGAAGCAAATTGGACAAGCTGTTGGAGCGGTATCAAGGCCTGATTAATTCAGCAAAAGACTGGGACAAGTTTCGAGCGTCGCGTAAAAAAACGAACAGAACGCCCAATATAACGTTTCCTAGAAACGTCTGGTCATAAAAACGTTGAGCTCTGTTTACTTTATTCACGAAGTTTCTTAAGTTTTTGTTTGAAAAATATATTAGTTTATTTCGGGATGATAAGTGGAATATAATACAGTGATATATCTTAGTTTATTTCGAGTTTTTGTTCTATTACAAATACAAGAAAAATGATGTTTGTTTTCCATATAGATATATGTGAAAAATATGTGATAAATTTTATATTAAGATTAAAAAATAAACGATCAGCGTTATTTATAAAGTGGTACCTTTTTCTCTTTTGTGTATGCATTGTATTTTTTATTTCAGGAAAAAATCGGTCATCCTGAGCCGTGAAAAATCATATGATTTTTCATTTTTATCAAGCCGTGAAAAATTAAGCCCTTATCAGGCCTTAATTTTTTACGCTGATCAGGCCTTGATCTTTTACACTGACCAGGCCTTGATTTTTTACCCTGATCAGGCCTTGATAGTTTACCCTGATCAGGCCTTGATTTTTTACCCTGATCAGACGGAAGTCAGGGATTGTGTTTCAAAAATGATCAGGGCTTGATAAAAAATTCTGATCAAGGCTGGAAAAAGAAGTCAGGATGCCTGATCAGGTGCTTATTGTAGCTGGAGCAAGATTTCTACTCGGGTTCTTCATAAATCTGTCATTCGCTCTAAAAACACTTCGCTTGCCCTAGAGTTTTCTATTTCGTCTACAAGCTGATTCTTATTTGAAATCTTCGGCGACAATTGCCAAGCACACGCGGCACTTCTCACTCTCTGGTGATATTTGTTCGTTTTTTTCACACAGACACGCACATACAGTCACTCGCACAAAACGCTAAACCTACATATGAGGCATTCTTCATCAACTGGGCCACTTTTCTTCGCAACCTCTCCAATTTTTTAAAAATCTGCCAGTTTGAAATATTAGTCAAAAGGAGGTTTGTTATTTTTTTTAGATTTTCTTAGACGTCCGTTCAGGATGTTCAATTTTCCATTACGAACACTGTATCCGAAAAAATATTCATGAAACAAAAAAAACGTAAGAATGAAAACTTTTGATTTTTTCCGCTGTATCGAAAAAAATCAAAATCATAATTTTTCTGCATTGAGAAAATTAAAATTTGGCAAAAAAATGAGAATAACATTTTTTTAAACCTAATAACACACTTTCGATTTCGGTACAAATTTTACAGGATGTCTGTCATTGGGTAAAGGGTCTGCGAAAAAAATTCAGAATGGTGCCTGCAATGGTTACGATGGAAAAAAATTAAAACCCTGCAAAATCTCATAACCGCATATATGCGGTCATGAAATTTCGCAGGGTTTTAATTTTTTTATATGAGATTTCGCAGGGTTTTTATAACCGCATACATGCAGTTATGAGATTCCCTGCGAAATCTCATAACTGCATGTTTGCGGTTTTTTCGCATTTTATGGGATTTCGCAGGGTTTTTATTTTCTTCCATCCTAACCATCGCAGGTACCATTCTGAATTTTTTTCGCAGACTCTCTACCCAATGACAGACATCCTGTAAAATTTGTACCGAAATCGAAAGTGTTAAAAAAATGTTATTCTCATTTTTTTGCCAAATTTCAACTTTTTCAATGCAGAAAAATTATGATTTTGATTTTTTTCGATAAAGCGGAAAAAATCAAAAGTTTTTATCCTCATATTTGTTTTTGTTTGATGAATATTTTTTTCGGATACAGTGTTCGTAATGAACAATTGAAAACCCTGAACAGACGCCTAAAAAAATCTTTAAAAAATCACACGTTCCTTTTGACTAATATATAAAACTGGCAGATTTTGAAAAAAAATTGGAGGTTGAAAAGAAAAGTGGCCCAGTTAATGAAGAATGTCTCATATATTAGGTGTACAAATGAATAATCCAAATTATTTTAAGCAGTTAAGATTTTTTTTAAATAAATTGATATTGCCGCCCTTTTGCGGTTACATGGTGTTGACATACAGTTATTAAAACCGACAGTTGGTATGCCGGGAAGCCTAACATAACCTTCAAAACTATTCAGTTCGGTACAGTCGAAAATGGCAACAGATAGGGTGCATATCCGACACTGCATACCTTACGAATTCCAACAAGGAAAAAATGCTGCAATCGCGTGCGAATCGATTTGTTCCTTTCTCGGCGACGGTGTTGTATCGTACGATGTGTGCACATTTTGGTTTCAGCGGTTTAAAAGCGGTGATTTCTGTCTAAATAACAAACGACGCCCTGGGAGCCCTCGAAAGTGCGACAACGATGATTCGGCATCATGGATGGTAAAACAGTTACTGCGGACTGCTACCAACCCCAATTAATCTGCTTGAGTCAAGAATTGGAACGAAAACGCCCGTACACTGGCAAAGGAGAACGTCCAGTGAAATTGCTGTATGACAACGCCAGGCCATACATTACTTCCAATACAAAAGACATCATAATGAGTCTTGGCTGGGACGTCTTGCAGCACCCGGCATATTCACCAGACATTGCTCCATCCTTGTCCGATATGCATTTCCAATCAGTAGATGAGATCCGAAAATGGCTTGACGATTTTATCGTGTCCAAAGACGTAACACTTTTTCGAGATGGAATTTATCAGCTGCCTGAAAAATGGCTTAAAGTTATAGGAAGCAACGGCGAATACTTTGATTGACCAATTTAATTTACTTTCTTTTAAGAAAAACCTTGAATGTAGATGAAAAAATTGGATTATTCATTAGTACTAGCGTATAGAAACAGAAAAGCGAATGCAGAAATCGAATAAGGAGATAAAGGAGCTCACCGGAAAGACGTACGAAACATGGGCAAGAATAAGGTGCGGGAATATAGGGAAAAATGGTAATAAGGAATACAGAGACAATAGCTGCCGGATATGCAGCGAAGGGGTGGAGACTTTGGAACACATTTGTGCCTGCGAGGCGGTGAAGGCTGAAATCAAAGAGGAAGTAGTGGAATGACTAGAAGAAGTGCTGGAATACAAATGGGGGGAAGAACTGCGGCAAACAATAGAGGATTTGGTTAAGAATAATACCGTCAAAGAGCTACTCGCGGATGTTAAGGAATTCCAAGTATTGATGAGACATGTAGTGCAAAGAGAAGGAAATTCCCGTGTGTAGAATCTTATGAAAACGGAAGCTCATGTACATAATGTTTAAGAGAAAATGTAAAAGGGAAGAGTATGAAAGGGGGGACAAAGTGTAAACAGCCTAAAGGGTATACCATAATAAAGGACAACAACAATTATTTTCGTTCCATTGATATACATATATTTATATACACATATATACATATACGATGGAAATAATAGTATTCGGTAAATATTAATAAATGTAATGCAATATTAGGTCTACCGGAAAGTATTGGCCGTTTTTTTAATAAAAAATAATAATACTATTCCACTATATTTATTAATATTTACCGATCAGTATTATTCCCATTGTTACTAATGTTCACTAAGTAATAAATGTGTTATTTTCCTTTCATTAATATATATATATATATATATATATATATATATATATATATATATATATATCTATTATATATATATATATAATAGATCTACCGACTAACGGAAATTTCTGTGCGTTTTTCAATTTTTTAAAAATAATACATTTCCGATACAATTATTAATATTCACTGAGCAATATCATTTCCATCATTGTTAACATTCACTAAATAATAAATGTTCGAAAAATGTATTATTTTCTTTTCATTAAAAGGCGGAAAGAACCCTCCAGTAGACCTAACACACACACACACACACATATATATATACATATATGGCTATATATCAGGTTGATAAAAAAGTTTTGTCGCAAAAATTTTAAAAATGTCTTTTTACGTATTGACGCAATATGACATCGAGCTATGTCGAGAATATTCTAGAATGTTTTCTACTCTTCCGCGCGACAGGGTATAAAAGGGCGAGCGCACGTTCTAGTGGACAGAAATGACTTCGATCTCGCAGGAGCAACTTCGAGCGATCATTTTTTACGAGTGGCGGCGCGGCACGAACGCAAGCACAACTGCTAAAAATATACAGGATGCATTCAGCGAGAACGTAGTTTCTCATCGAACAGTCCAGCATTGGTTTAATCGTTTTAAATCTGAAGACACAAGCCTTGAAATAAGGAACGTTCCGGACGACCGTCGACCATCGATGATGAAGCATTACTCCGCTGCATCAAAGAAAAACCGGAAGCAAGTACGCACGAGCTAGCAAGAGAACTTGGCTGCACCCAACCGTCAATAGTCAATCACTTACACAACTTGGGATACAGGAAGGTTCTAGGTCAATGGATACCACACCGTCTCACCGACGACAATAAGAACTGTCGCGTGACCATCTGCCAGTCTCTCCTGCTTCGCCACCATCGCAAGGAGTTTTTAGAAGATCTTGTGACGGGAGATGAAAGCTGGGTCTTGTATGATAACAGAACGCGTTTAGCCTACTGGCTTCCTATCGGAGAAAAACCGCCACACCAACCGAAATCTGATCGTCACTCACAAAAGGTTTTGTTGTGCTGTTTCTGGGACGCAAAGGGAATGCTGTTTCACAATTTTCTCCCTGTAGGTAAGACAATCTCCTCTACACGATACATCGAGAATCTCCAGGAATTGGCAAAAGCTATAAGAAAAAAACGGCCACGACGCGCGACTGTGCACCTTCTCCACGACAACGCGAGACCCCATGTCGCAAAGGAAACCCACAAAACAATCACTGAGCTTCACTGGAATGCCGTTCCTCATCCACCATACTCTCCCTACATCGCGCCATCTGACTACCATTTGTTCAGACATTTGAAGGCATATTTGAGAAACAAAACTTTCAAAAACGTCGACGATCTCAGAAGGGATATTTCAAATTTCTTTGAGTTCCAGCCGCCGCAGTTTTGGGCAAAGGGAATAAATGAGTTGCCAACTAGATGGTCGAGTGTCATAGAAACCGATGGCGAATATATTGTTGGTTAGAAATGTTTTGTATAAGATATATAAATAAATAAATTATATTGAAATTATTGCGACAAAACTTTTTTATCAACCTGATATATACGCCGGTACGAAAAATCCGAACCACGCGTAATTGCAAAGCACGATAAGGATGAAAAAAGTGTACTTCCAGTGAAAAAAAGCGCTTTTTCTTGATCTATTTGAGATAAATAAAATTAAGGCAGATACGTGAGTCTTTTCTTCCATTCCTATTAAAAACGATTCCAAATTGGGAAACCGATTTGAATCGGAGAAGCCATGAAAAATTGAGAACCAAAATATATTTCCGTACAAATCAGTGGAGTGACCTATATCGCCGATACTTTAGGTATTACATGCATTGATATATATATATATATATATATATATATAAGAACATGCATAACGTGAGTGCGCACCGTATCTATAAACTCACGATCTCCTCAGTCCATGAATACACTATATACGTGCACTTCCGGCGAAAGCAAAGATCCGTCCCACGATGGCGACCTGTACGAACTCTCATTTATAAATTCGCGCGCGTGTGTATGTGTGTAATACATATAATGAAATGGTATATTCGCAACACCGATAAACGTCGATTTATTGATCGCTGAACGTTACCGAAAGTGCACTTCTTGCTATGCTCCTGCTTGTTTCTTGAGCTATCCGCGCATGATCCTTTTTAGAGAGAGAGAGAAACATGTGGATCGCGCCAAATGTAGTCCATATATTTATATACACACATACACACACACACACACACATACATACATATATATATATATATATATATATATATATATATATATATATATATATATATATATATATATATATATCTTTTTGCAGATCGTTTCGAGATTCACGTTCAACTATTCTCACATGAGAAATTCATTTCCGCGTATTCCTTGGCGCATAATCTCGATACGCGAGAAAGTCTTGAGATATCGAGGGCGAGGGAGTCGCGCACACTCGGAATAAGTCGGGTCGCATAACGTTAAATTTGCTTGACCGAAGTCGATCAATTATGGGAGAGCCGTGCAATATCGAGCCAAAATAGAACAATTCCTTACACCAGAATGCTTTACTTGTATACAGGGTGTACCGTTTGGAGTTCGTGTGGGGTACTGTCTCACAAGGAACATCACTTAAGTGTCCGCTTTCGATTTTGTTGAAACTCATATGTGTGCTAAAGCATTGAAGGCTATTAGGCACGTATTTCTTTTATTTGCGGAAAAACGTTTTTAAGGGGGAAAACGACCCCCCAAAGAAAGGCGTCTCACCCCTTAATTTTTTTCCAATTCTGTAGAGGATTTTTCATCGGTGGGCATTAGAAGAATTTTGGTTTTTGTTGCATTCAGATCGGTGGACTGCTTGTGGATGAAACTGCAAAAGCACCCCCCGATACGCCTTTCTTTGAGGGGTGGTTTTCCCGCTAAAACCGTTCCGCAGATAAACAAAAATTCGTCGATGACGGACACTTGAGAGATGTTTCTTGTCGGGAATTAAATAATTTCAATGATAAATGATGTTGGGAATGACAATTGTTTGGTTCTGCGATGGGGGGCAGGGATAGGACTCTTGGATTGACCTCGGTTGTGACAGCTGAGATGATGCACACACAACTTTCAATGTTTTTAAAGTAACTGTCATGTTTCATCGCAGAAGTCACCTGGCAAGGTTCTTAAGGGGTTAGGGTACTGGGAAAATGACGAACTACCGTCCGTCGCTTGAGGCAACTCAAATTGAAGAGGAAGATTCAACATATGGTGCTGGGTGGCAGATAGGAGGTAAACTTGTGATTGGAACGATTGAACTGCTAGTAATGATTTAAGGGGTTACCCCCACTCGCGATTTTGAAAAAATCGATTTTTTTTATTGCATTTTTTTGAAGTATAAGTATCCGGGCCCATACTTCTGTATGGGCCCGGAATAGATAACTCTATGTAAGTTTACAAAAAAAAATATTTTCTTCGTGTAAACTGAAATTGAAACTTTAAACGCGTTTTTCTCAAAATGGCATTTCTGAAGTCGGTGACCAAGATTACTCGAACACTAATGAACCGATCTTCTTGAAATTTTGCAGGCTTATTTAATACATAAAAATGTAGTCTTCAATCGTTCGAGTTTTTTTTTCGAAAAAAATGGCCGTTTTTTTCGTTAAAATCGAACCATTAACTTTGACTGTCCGCCATTTTGTGAAAAATGAATATTTTTTAAAATCCTACGATTAAAGACTAGTTTATACTTATATTTGACTAAATCCATCCGCATTTTTTTTTTTTTCAGATGATCCACTTCGCCGCAATGTTGGTCACCGCAAACCGTGTACATAAAAACATTATTGCATGGACGGCAATTTGCCACTAAACAATGTAATATTTTTCAACAAAAAAATTACTGAAAGTGCTTCAAGATGTGTTCTTTAAGATGGTATATCGATCGATTAAAAAAGTTTTGTAGTTTTCTTTTAAAAAAATTCATGAAAAAGGCCTTTTTTGCGCTACAAGTGGGGGTAACTCCTCAAGAAGATTAGAGCGTTAACCACAATTGAAGATTCATTTTGAAAAAAATATATGTTATTGTTTAGAATATACTGAGACTTTACGAATTTTTTAAATTTTTTCACCATCATACAACATCAGAGATAAAAAATAGTTTAATGTATGTAATTCAATATGGCGGACCATAAATGCAAAACGTTGTTCGATGATAGCGAAAGTTGGCACTCGGGGGTTTTTGGGGTGGCTGTTACATGAAATAAGCTCCCCAAAAAAAAAGATCATCAAATTTGGAAAAATCCTATAGTTTTTGCCAATTACAGACGCCATATTGGATCCGCCATTTTCAATTTGACGGTTTAGACTTCGGGTTCACATTCAGTGGATCAAAAACCAAGTTTTTACCTGTTTTTGGTTATGGTTTACCCGTTAGATTAGTCGTAATCGGATTTATGATGTAAAAAGTTCGTTTTTTTGCACTTTCGTTATTGATGACACTCGCTGAGTGAAAAATAAAAATTTAATAGGTATGTTTTAGTAGTTATTGAAGTCCTAGGAACCTTGAAACGCGTTTACAACTGCCATATTTAATTTAAAAAGACTTTTGAATCCTCAGAATCTGAATTGAATTAGGTGTAACATCAGTGTCACACTATGCCTCAAAGGATAAAAAAAACTATGCATCAGTGTTTTTTCATCGAGAATTTTTCGAACTTTTTTTTTGCCCTACACACTAACGAATCCAAATAAGCCGCAATTCAATTCTTCTCTACCCCCCCCCCCCCCCCCCTCCCAGCACCTCCACGCCCATCTCACATTTTTTCAAATGTACTTCCAGAACTCCGAAATCGAGAAAATGCATGATTTTTTCAAAATTCACTCGAACGTCTCGACTTCAAGTACCGATACACTTGCCCCCGTCTGCACAATGAAACAAGTCGTTTGCACAATGAACGCGCCTATTTCAGTACCGCGTCGTTGCGATTTCCGGTTTGAAAGTTTTGTTTGATTAAACGCGGTGGCATTTGTTTCCTGGCTGCGGGCGGCGATCGAAGCGCGAGTTACGCACCTGCATTAGCGACGTGCAACGACGGCAATCGATGAAAATGAGACACGCGTCCTACGGGGCGTTGCGCAACACTCGCCGTGCGATTATAGATGAGACAATGAGAGTAAACGGCTCGTTGATGGAAATGTAAGACTAACGAGGTGAGCGAGAAACAATAGGGTGGGGTGTCCCCGAGTAGAAATATTGTCAGGCTGGCCTGATATTTGATCTGCGCCTGATCAGCTTGTAGTACGAAGGCCTTACTTAAGTTTGCCTTAATTTGCCTGATCAAGCTGGGGTCAGGCGGTGGTCGAGCAACCGGACTTACGGCTTACTTCAATTCGCCTGACCCGGCTAGCTTCAGGCGATGTCAAGCAACTGGACTTACGGCTTACTTCAATTCGCCTGTTCCAGCTAACTTCAATCAATCATCATGTAACTGGACTTCTACAGTTTGGCGCTAAAAACGTGCCTAACCTCATCTTGTCAAATGATACACAGACACGAGAGAAGCACGAGACATATTATTAATCACTTTATACATTTTTACAAATAACGTGTACGTTGTGAATAAGATGAACAAACACAATCGGAAGATAGCGCAACAACTGTGTCTGCGTGAATAGCGGGCTCTAAATAAGGGAAAAAACGAAGAAATAATACAGCAGCAGGTTAGTATAACAATTAATTTTTTTCAAAGACTTACAATGCTTAAATCTATAAATATAAATTGGATTAAATCTGACTGTAAATTAACCATACGCCAAAGTATATATGCATTGGTTGAAATATTTATTATGATACATTTGACAGATCCGGAACAGATCCTCTCAGCGAGGAACAACTCGAAATTCCTGAGGATTGGCATGTGTTGGCGCTACCACTATGTAAGTAGATTTATATTTGTTTTGTGTATCGCTTTTATTTTTCTTTACTTGGTCCGTCTCCTTTGTCAGAGGAGAAAAAGAGACAGCGTAGGCCAACCAAATTATGGTAAGCTGACAGCGTAGTTCAATCTGGTAAATGATTTGCCATCGGTGCTGATTAGCCCGGACAGCGTAGGCTAACCGAATAATGATAAGTTAACTGCGCAGTTCGGTTAAGTGAAAGTAATTCCATCGGTGCAAGTTAGCCCATAAGAAATGCACTTCGGATGGACATTACATTCACTGAACTGACTACGCTGTCAACTTACCATTATTTGGTTGGCCTTCGCTGTACGGGCCCGGACAGCGTAGGCTAACCGAATAATGACAAGTTGACTGCGTAGTTCAGTTAAGTGAAAGTAAGTCCATCGGTGCAAGTTAGCCCATTAGAAATGCACTTCGGATGGATATTACATTCACTGAACTGCACTACGCTGTCAACTCACCATTACTTGGTTGGTCTTCGCTGTACGGGCTCTCCTGCTTCAATTCTAATTTTCGTTAAAAAATGACCGCTCGCAGCTTTCGCAACAATTTTTTTTCTTCTTTAAAGTAGATAATTGGATGGTGAGAAAAAGGAAAAAAAATAGAGCTCAAATTTGTGCCACTCTAATAAAATAATGTGCATACCTTATATAGATATATATGTAGACATTGAATTCTAAATGGGATACACATTTTCGTATTTTTCAGTGGCTGTCATTTCGAAATATAGGGAACACGGAATAGAAGTTCTTTCGAAGCAAATTGGACAAGCTGTTGGAGCGGTATCAAGGCCTGATTAATTCAGCAAAAGACTGGGACAAGTTTCGAGCATCGCGTAAAAAAACGAACAGAACGCCCAATGTAACGTTTCCTAGAAACGTCTGGTCATAAAAACGTTGAGCTCTGTTTACTTTATTCACGAAGTTTCTTAAGTTTTTGTTTAAAAAATATATTAGTTAATTTCGGGATGATAAGTGGAATATAATACAGTGATATATCTTAGTTTATTTCGAGTTTTTGTTCTATTACAAATACAAGAAAAATGATGTTTGTTTTCCACATAGATATATGTGAAAAATATATGTGATAAATTTTATATTAAGATTAAAAAATAAACGATCAGCGTTATTTATAAAGTGGTACCTTTTTCTCTTTTGTGTATGCGTTGTATTTTTTATTTCAGGAAAAAATCGGTCATCCTGAGCCGTGAAAAATCATGTGATTTTTCATTTTGATCAAGCCGTGAAAAATTAAGCTCTTATCAGGCCTTAATTTTTTACGCTGATCAGGCCTTGATATTTTACACTGACCAGGCCTTGATTTTTTACCCTGATCAGGCCTTGATAGTTTACCCTGATCAGGCCTTGATTTTTTACCCTGATCAGACGGAAGTCAGGGATTGTGTTTCAAAAATGATCAGGGCTTAATAAAAAATTCTGATCAAGGCTGGAAAAAGAAGTCAGGATGCCTGATCAGGTGTTTATTGTAGCTGGAGCAAGATTTCTACTCGGGTCCCTGTCTGGAAACTTGAAAAATCGTTTTTTTGCATATTGTTGTAGTGTGAACTTTCAAGAATATTTTAAGACCAACTGGACCCTGGAATTCTAAAAAATGACGAAGTTACACCTATTTTTGGCGTTAGGCCACAGTAACGGGTATAAAATCATGTGCGAATTTAACAAATTTTTTTTCGTATGAAAAAGTCACGCTCATAAAATGAATTACACATTTTTTTTAGTATGAATATCAAGCTGTTAGAATATATATATATATATATATATATATATATATATATATATATATATATATATATATATATATATATATATATATATATATATATATATATATTTTCGATGTACAAAATGGCCGACTACTCGAATCTTCTCGAAACAACTTTTTTCCAATTGGCGTGACAAATAACGTCAACAATTCTCACTCGATTTACTTCAAATTTAAAAGTTATGTTCCTAATTGCATTTCGCAGAGAAGTACGTACGGAATTTCTGATTAATTGAAAAAATTTCATTTTATGAGCAGTTATGAGCAGTTATAACGAAAGTTTTCACTGAAAATTCATTTCTTAAGGGGAGATATACACCTAGATGGACGAAAAAATCGATTTTTTTGTATATTTTCTCGCAGTTTGAGGTCTCCAGAATATCTGGTGAAAACGGCAAGTTAAGGCCTGGTATCGATGATTCCATGTAAGTTGACAAATTTCATGATTTATTCATTCCCAAATTTTCAAACGCGTTTTTCTCAAAACCACGTTTTTTAAATCAGTACCCAAAATTTCTCGAAAACCAATTAAGGCGTAACCCCCACTTGTAGCGCAAAAAATGGCCTTTTTCATGATTTTTTTAAAAGAAAACTACAAAACTTTTTTAATCGATCAATATACCATCTTAAAGAACACATCTTGAAGAACTTTCAGTAATTTTTTCATTGAAAAATATTACATTGTTTAGTAGCAAATGGCCGTCAATGAAATAATGTTTTTATATACACGGTTTGCGGTGACCAACATTGCGGCGAAGTGGATCATCTGAAAAAAAAATGCGGATGGATTTAGTCAAATATAAGTATAAACTAGTCTTTAATCGAAGGATTTTAAAAAATATTCATTTTTCACAAAATGGCGGACAGTCAAAGTTAATTGTTCGATTTTAACGAACAAAAATCCAACGATTAAAGACTACATTTTTATGTATTAAATAAGCCTGCAAAATTTCAAGAAGATCGGTTCATTAGTGTTCGAGTAATCTTGGTCACGGACTTCAGAAATGCCATTTTGAGAAAAACACGTTTAAAGTTTCAATTTCAGTTTACACGAAGAAAATATTTTTTTTTTGTAAACTTACATAGTCATCTATTCCGGGCCCATACAGAAGTATGGGCCCGGATACTTATACTTCAAAAAAATGCAATAAAAAAATCGATTTTTTCAAAATCGCAAGTGGGGGTAACCCCTTAAGGCGGGATGTACATTTACAACGATCAAAGAATCGATTTTTTCTTTAAGGGTTAACACTGTAAACGTCTAAAATTAAGCGATTTTTCGAGTTTTTTTGGTGCAAGGCCAAGAGGATAATAATATTCAAGGATGTTATTAGTCATACCTTCAAGGGAACGAAAAAAAAATTGTATTAAAAAATTCTACAACATGGTGACGCTGGAGCCATTCTTGAAAGACATGTCGAATTTGAGAGGCTCTGCGGCACGCAGCATAACTGACGCAAATTTTAATGTGGAAAATAAATGTCTATTAATTCAATATTTGCTGTTTGTCATGATTTTTTTTCAAAGAAAAGTTTTCTTCACCTTTTTTTTAAATTTTGAGTATGTTATATTAGTACTTTTGGCTGTTACATGGTATTTTTTCATTAATTTTAAAAAATAGACGTGACGTGACGTATAGGTCGAAAACAATTCGACTGATTCTGATAAAATTTGGTATCAATCTTCCTAACCTTATCGTCTAGAACATGAACCTCAATGTTTTTAAAAATTACAAAAATGGATTTATTTATCGCAAAGGGTAGCGATTTTTTTTAGAAAATTTAATATTTTTGTTTCAAAGCGTATCATTTCATCGATTTTCAACATTTCTCACTTTTTCTTAGTTCATATTCTGCGTATGAGTATTAATAAAAAAAAAGTCTTCGTCGATTTTTTTGTCAGATTAATCTCGCCGACGCTACGGGTCACGCCGTCTGACAACATCCGCCGCAACCCGTTCAGAAGACCGTGCCATACCTCCGCAATTTTTGAAGATTAATAAAGACAAAAAATGCCGTATAGCAGCCAAAAGTGATAATCAAACATAGCCCAAGTTTCAAAAATGGTGAAGAAATCTTTCCTTTTAAAAGAAAATCCCGAAAATCGGCTATTTTTTTCCCTCCAATCAATCATTTTGTTATTGACAAACGGATAAAGATATCAAAAAGATCATCCGGTCAAACGATAGAAGATGTCATAAACTATGCTCTGTCCGAATTCGAAGTAAATCGGCCGAATCGATTTTGAGATGCGACCTACACCGTTCCAGAAAAGCGAAAAAGAAAAAAAGGGCAGTAAGGGTAGCGATGGGATTTACCATAAGGACCGTCTATATATCACATCATGATTTTTTGCTGATTTTGCCCCCCCCCCCCCATGATCATACCCTTCTTATCGTCATCGTTCAATTATCATTAACGTCATCCAACAACCCCCCCCCCCCCCAATTGCGAAATGACGTAATTTATGGACGGCCCCTAACGCGATCTCGCCCTTGACAAAAATCGTCACAGCTCGCTCAATTTTTGGAATTTTTGCAAAATCTTTGCTGTAAATCAAAGTTCAGACTCCAGTCTACAAAACGATGGCTAAAAAAAATAGTATTTTCGAAATTCTCCATTTATGCAGTTACGTCAATACGACATGAGCCAATAATCCATTCCCGCCGTAAACACGAACCGAATTTCTGACGTACACGCGAGCGAGCAAAGTTGACGAATAAATTCCAGCTCAATTCGCGATCCTGCATGAGAAACTGTATTTCTTGTGGAATTTTTCTCGTCGTCTTTTTTCCCCAAAACGATATAGTGGAACTCACGAGAACTTTGAATTTGATCATTTATTGGAGGAATCTGCGAGGGAAAAAACTGATCAGTATTCTTCAACATTAAGGGATAAGGCCACTGTAAATTTTTTGAAAAATCGATTTTTTTTTATTGGCTTCAAAAATAGTTTAAACCCTCTAGACCTCTAGTTTAGACCCTCTAAACCTTCTTTTTTTTATTTTTTCCAATAAAAAACTATTCGCAAAACTTTAAACGCGTTTTTCTCGAAATACGGTTTTTCAAAATGGCACGCAGCATCACTCGAACAATTTTCATTTTTTTTACTTGAAATTTTGACCAGATGTGAACATTAACATTATCTTGAGAATGTCGATCGGGATTTTCAATAACTTTATTTATTGATTTTTTATTAACAAAAAACTAGCCGTTTTTTTCGTCAAAAATCAATTTTTTTTTTCAAACGCACGCCAAATCCACAAAAATTGATACTTTTTAAAATCCGATCGACATTCTCTAGCTATAACCCTCTAGATTGATGGTTTTTTTTTGTTCTAGATTCAAAAGTGCACCAGTGGTGCTGCGTGCCGCGGAGCCCTGCAAGCAAAACATGCCCCGGGAAGATAGCTGTGGAACCGCCATTTTGTTTTTTTTTTGCTGTAAAAAAATTTGATAATAAAGTTTAATGTATGCCCGATAACACCCTTAAAAGTTTTTTTTCAATTACCTTCAATTTTGGAAGCAAAAAATTCGTGAAAAAACCTTTTTTTTTGGACCGTTACAGTGGCCTTAGGCCTTAATCGGTTGAGAGGGGGCTCGGAGCACCCCCCCCCCCATCCCCTTAACACACAACCACGCGTCATTTTCAGGATACGATTGATACCTTGCCACCTGCACCTGTTCGACGACCGAATAAACCGAACTTGAGCAAAAAAAATTCCCGGTATCAAATTTCGTAATTGTAACGTCACCGCGGAGCAAGTTATTGCGGTTCAACGTTCAAAAGTATGCGTTCGAAACACGAGATGCAAAAAACCGCCGCGCATGTATGCACGCTACGTTTTATTTTTTGCATGCGGACGAGTCATCTAGCGCGATCGCGCGAGATTATTCCAGAAGAGCTCGACCGCGGGCTGGCGAAAAAGAAATGGCTCAAACACAGGCGGGAAACCCAAATGTTTCGAAAAAGAAAATAAATGCCGGAGTCATCGAAAAAATAGTCTTAATTGAAAGCCGACGACGCACGATGGGACGCGCCGTGTCTTCGTGATAGTCTCGAGAGATAATTCAACGCGACGACCTCGCGTCTGCACGATATCGCGATGAGAGGATCGATCAAAAAACCCGATCGGCGCTCGCAAGCGTAAATATGCGTGCTCGCGGAGCACGGACTCACGCACCGAAGACCGCCGGTACATTCTTTTTGTATGTAAAAACATGAGCATTCGCATAAATATGGTCCTGTATATATACACTAAAGGAATTAATTATGGACACTTTGAATTTTTTAATTCCTCTTTTATTCGTCGTTTTCTATTATAGACACTTATATTTGATATTATTATCAAAGTAAGCTTATTAAGGGGTTACCCCCACTTGCGATTTTGAAAAAATCGATTTTTTTTATTGCATTTTTTTTGAAGTATAAGTATCCGTGCCCATACTTCTGTATGGGCCCGGAATAGATGACTATATAAGTTTACAAAAAAAAATATTTTCTTCGTGTAAACTGAAATTGAAACTTTAAACGCGTTTTTCTCAAAATGGCATTTCTGAAGTCGGTGACCAAGATTACTCGAACACTAATGAACCGATCTTCTTGAAATTTTGCAGGCTTATTTAATACATAAAAATGTAGTCTTTGATCGTTCGATTTTTTTTCGAAAAAAAATGGCCGTTTTATAGCCAAAAAACGGCCGTTTTTTTTTTTCGTTAAAATCGAACCATTGAGTTTGACTGTCCGCCATTTTGTGAAAAATGAATATTTTTAAAATCCTTCGATTAAAGACTAGTTTATACTTATATTTGACTAAATCCATCCGCATTTTTTTTTCAGATGATCCACTTTGCCGCAATGTTGGTCACGGCAAACCGTGTATATAAAAACATTATTTCATTAACGGCCATTTGCCACTAAACAATGTAATATTTTTCAATAAAAAAATTACTGAAAGTTCTTCAAGATGTGTTCTTTACGATGGTATATTGATCGATTAAAAAAGTTTTGTAGTTTTCTTTAAAAAAATTCATGAAAAAGGCCTTTTTTGCGCTACAAGTGGGGGTAACGCCTTAAGACAAATGTTAAGCAGAAACAGTATAGATTGAAATAAAAATATTACAGGATCATTTCGGCGTAGAAGAATATACATTTTCTGCGTAAATATTTAAAAAAAGCTAATTTCTCTTGAAATTGTCCAAAATGAATTCCACTAATATGCATATATATTAGGATGGTTAAAAAAACTCGCTTTTTTGCTCAACGGAAAATTAAAGTATGTTAAGAAACAGAAAATCTTGCAAAATTTGAGGGTTATAAACAATTTTTTAGTTAGTGCTCAAACGCCTTTTTCATGTTTTTTTTTCATGATTATCGGAGCATTAATTTTTTTTATCTCCATGCAGAAAATGTTAGCGCGTGATCCAATGTAAGTCTTGATTAACTTTTTTCTCTAACAATACACAAATTTTATTTAAATATTTTTTTTACCATAAACAATTTGTATATGCAGATTAAGAATCAATATTTGTAATTCGGTTGTGAAAATTATATCAACCACTTGATGAACAAGAACACGCTGTTTACATCACTGAACGTCTAACAAGTTTGCGTGTTTTTTGGAATAACATGTTGTTCTGGAGTAAGAAAACAAAGTCATACGGAATCGAGAGTTACAAACCGCGGCGCTGTTGACGCTACTGCACCTTCGTTTCTCTAATTGTCCGTGAGTTCTTTTCGCGATTCATTTGACTGTTTCCAGTAGTTGCTGTATTGAGGTACGTCACAGTACACGCAAAAAAAAATTTTTTTTAAATGATCGCGGGTTTGGAGGATACTAAAAGTGCCGAAATTTATATGATTGGGTTGGAAATCGAAGAATTTGTGGAGCGAAAATTACCCACGAATAGAGAAGCATTCACTCCACTCTTTCACCATCATAATACTGTTAAATTTTCTGTTCGAGAGAGTACACAAAACTTTATCGACAAAATAACTAATATCTGGAGCGAAACCGGAATAAACATATTATTATGATGTCTATTGGCGGGGAAAAAAATTGACGAAAACGAAAGAAAAAAAAATTAAAAGTCGTTTAAGCACTTCCTAAAAAAATGTTTAGACCTCTCAAATTTTGTATGAATTACGTTTTCATAACGTAGTAACATTTTCCGTAAATATATATATATATATATATATATATATATATATATATATATATATATATATATACGTGTGTGTGTGTGTGTGTATTAGGGAGGTTAAAAAATTAATTTTTTAATTAATTTGATATATATATATATATATATATATATATATATATATATATATACCATTGGAAAATGCGGACAAAAACGCGAGAACACCACTGACCCAGACAAGTACGCAGCTACATGTCTACTCCGCTCGTACACGCATCAACCCCGAATTTTCTAATCATTTTTGTGCTGCTATTTTCAAAGATAGGGGGTCGGACGTCCAATAACTTTAGACGTATTTCATTTTTCCAAACAACTTTTGCTTGATACATTTTTTGATCGGGCTGTTATTTATCGACATACGGCGATTTTTTACTTTTCAGCCCCTATTTCTTAGGATTGGGGCGAGTTGAGGGTCAACATTTCATTGGGCTCACTATCAGTATGCAACCATCTAACTCCAGTCAAAAATTCGAATTCTACGTTAAAAGTGCTGGGTTTTCGTCTCTTTTACTGGACTATAACAGTACCCTAGGTACTTGATATTTTTATGTAAAGTTTTTCCTTAATAAAGATGACAATTTGATGGTAAAACATCGTTGTTTTTCATTTGATTCCATGGATAATGCATAAAATATTAAATTTCATTGTCAAAATGACGTCAAAGTAACCCTCAATCTTTGACGTGAATTGCTCTTCAATGCCTCGTCAAAGAAACCCCACACTCGAGGTTACTTTGACACTGAAAAAAAATACAAAATTGTGGGGGGTCTTCACTTTCTTATTCCCTGGTAGCCAAAGAACACATTGTTCTATTGGAGCAAAAAAAGTTGGAATTTAGGATGTTAATGCGTTTCTCTGGGAGAAAATTTCATTTTTTCCGGTTTCCGTTTGGGATTCATCGATGAAAGCGTTCGTGTGTCGAGCGCTTCGAAAACCGGATTGAAACGAGCTGACGTTACTTACGTGTACATTATCTCATTGTACGAGCGCACAATCTCAAGACCGCGACGACCCCTCTCGCTTTTCAAACGTCCGATATGACGTCATCCCGGAGTGCAGCGTGAGGCTATGCATCCTCGCGATGAGGCGCTCGGGTGCTTCCTTCCTGGCGCGCATTTGCGAGCAACCGACACAGTCACTGACCACTTGCACGTCGACTGGCACTCTGATTGTTCTGCATGGGAAGGAGAGACGGAGCGAGACGGATAAACGGACAAATATATAGATAGGTGGATAGATGAATCAACAGATGACATTTTCTATGCTCCATGTAGTCATAATGCAGAACAATTATGAAAACGATGTAATAAAATAAAACGAAAAACCAGTTACGAAAAATTAGGAGGTGACTCAAAAAAAAAAGAATGGCGCAAATTTAAGGATCTGCGTGAGCTTGACATTTCGAAAATACGATTTTTTTATTGCCCGGTTTCGTAGGATAGGGTTTGCACTTTAAGGGGCTACATCTACCTGGAGGTAAAAAAATGGCCAAGTTCCAATTTTTTTTGGAGAAACGGTTGGTGACGCAGAAACGCATTTTTTAACACAAAGATACATATATTGAGAACCTTATGAAAATACGAAAAAACAAGAAAAACATGGCCGCCGGTAGATGGTGAAATTTGTTTCCCGACGTTTGGCGGTGGACACTCTCCACCTTAAACGGTCCATCCGAAATCTGAAAACCAAACGGGTTCTTCCAGTCAACAATAAATACGAGTCATTGACGATCGTCGATCTCAAAAATAATTTTTTTTACTAACGTGGCGGCGAATTGAAACTCGAGCATGCAAAATCTATTTAAAAAGTCGTCGTTTCTACGTAACTATTGAAAAACGAAAATCGATTTTTGAAAAGTGAGATCGTCAACGACCTTTATATGTTTTTCGTCATGTCTCCTGTAAATTGGGGAATAATCCATTGAGTGGTTCTCGAGATATCATGTCCACCGACTTTGAAACCACTCGCCTGGCCGACTGCTAGACGCTGCAGCTCATTCAATTTTAGGAATATTTTAATTAAATTTTCAGGGAATGTAGGCAAAAGGTGACACTATCGGATAAAAATTATTTTGAAAAATGCTATTTTTTATCCACTTAGGTAGATGTAGCCCGTCAATTTGCAACATAGATTTTTTTAAAGTTTCAAAAATTGACCGAGTTATAGCGATTTTGGTAGATGCAGATTGCGCTACGGCGAACCAATTCAAACACAAACGAATGACTGAACGTTGTTTTTTTTTTAGTGGAAAATCGCACTTTTTTCGGGCCAAGCTTATGCAGACCCGTTGAGTATAATTCAATGAATGAAATGCAAGAAACAAAATAAAATTTCAAAAATTAATTTCATTAATTAAAAAAATGTAATTGAGTATTCTCAGCAATAGATACAGTGGAAGATATATATATATATATATATATATATATATATATATATATATATATATATATATATATATATATATATATATATATATATATATATATATATATATATATACAATATATAAATATATATATATATAAGTATACACACGTATATATACATAGATAAGTTTATTTAGTACTTCCCAGAGCATACTTAAAGGACTGATGAACAACTTTATTGTCCTTTGGTACACAGTAAACGATGAACTCACAAACACGAATGACCATGCACTCAGGACAGTATAGCTACAAAAGCGGACGCGCAAGTTGAGCATTTTTTTATGTTTATATCAGCGCCTCAATGACTTCCAAATTCTTTCAAATTTCAAAACAAATGTACATCTACATTTCGTTATTTATGTTGTGTTCCTATTGTTATTATTAAAGGAACAAAATAAAAATAGTTGGAAGGTACGTGGGTTTTGAAGCAAAAAAATATATTGTCTCTATTTTTAAAAAATATAACACAAATTATTTTATTCAAAATGTTGAGCACATAAAGGAGCAACATCTCAACAATATTTTTTAAAAATTTCATCCACAAATTTGAGCAATTCAGCCGGTGGGACCTGGATTCCGGAGACCCCACGAAAAAAGTGTCCTCGTTATCTGAAATTAAAAAACAATTTTTTTTCTGTTAGTAGATAAGTATAGCTTGTGATTTAACGAAGGATTTTTAAATAAATTGAAATTTGAATTTTTGGCAGAGTTGTATGAAGAATAGTTCAATTTTTGGTACAATCACACTACGTATAGCCTTGTAAAATTAGTTGTAATGGAAAAAAATCTTCGTTCAATCACTAGTCAATGCTATTTTCAATAAGTGTGCAAAATTTCAATAAGACATTAGTTTTTGAGAAATCGTGTCCGCCGACTTCAAAAATAGTGTTTAAAAAAAACGATATACCTGCGTCGCTCCCGGCCGGTCTTTCCCAACGGGGGGAATTCCCAGAGGCTCTCTCACCTAGACTTTTATTCCCATTGACTTAGAACTTTGGGAGAATATTCGAGACATATTGTACTATTAGATAATAAAATGAAAAAAGGATATTTTGAAATTTTCAAACGTAACCTCTTAAAGGTAAATGTGAATTATTACTGAAACTATAATAAAATGTATATATAAATACAATTGATAAAGTGCGAATACGAATTATGAATAAATTCCTATGTGGATAATTTCTTAAATAACAATTGAACTAAAAAATAAATCATCATTATATTTTCGCAGTTATAATAGAAATAGGGGCACAATAGTAATAGCAAAGCTTGAATATTAACTAGAATAGAACCATATCGATAAATTTCTAGTATTCCTTAAGGCGTTACCCCCACTTGTAGCGCAAAATAAAAGCCTTTTTCATGAATTTTTTTAAAGAAAACTACAAAACTTTTTTAATCCATCAATATACCATCTTAAAGAACACATCTTGAAGAACTTTCAGTAATTTTTTTATTGAAAAATATTACATTGTTTGGTGGCAAATGGCCGTCAATGAAATAATGTTTTTTATACACGGTTTGCGGTGACCAACATTGCGGCGAAGTGGATCATCTGAAAAAAAAAAAATGCGGATGGATTTAGTCAAATATAAGTATAAACTAGTCTTTAATCGAAGGATTTTAAAAAATATTCATTTTTCACAAAATGGCGGACAGTCGAAGTTAATGGTTCGATTTTAACGAAAAAAAAGGCCGTTTTTGGCTATAAAACGGCCATTTTTTCGAAAAAAAATCGAACGATTAAAGACTACATTTTTATGTATTAAATAAGCCTGCAAAATTTCAAGAAGATCGGTTCATTAGTGTTCGAGTAATCTTGGTCACCGACTTCAGAAATGCCATTTTGAGAAAAACGCGTTTAAAGTTTCAATTTCAGTTTACACGAAGAAAATATTTTTTTTTGTAAACTTACATAGAGTCATCTATTCCGGGCCCATACAGAAGTATGGGCCCGGATACTTATACTTCAAAAAAATGCAATAAAAAAAATCGATTTTTTCAAAATCGCAAGTGGGGGTGACCCCTTAAATGACAATTAGTCTCAAATATAAATTATTATTATATGATTTTCAGGTATAATACGAATAGGCGCAAAGTGGTAATAGCAAAGCTTGAATGTTGCCTAGAGTAGAATAACGAAAGAATTCATAAATGACAAACGGACGGATAGATAGAGAGGGAGAGAGAGATAGGGCGAGAGAGAGAGCGAGAGTGATAATAAAGAGTGAAAGGAAAAAAGGTAAAGACGAAAACCAACAATCATTTGGCTAGGTGACCAATTACTATCTTTTAGCTCGATGTTTGCGTCCAGCAAAGCCGTCACTGACGCAGTTTCGTCCGGAGTACCATGACTAATACTCGACACACACACGAAGCCAAAGGACTGACGTGGAGTACTCGTATTCTCTCCATCTCGTCAGCTCTTTTTCCTGTGCAAGCTTCCCTTCGTATCCTTCTCTCTCCCCCCCCCCCTCTCTCTTTTCACTCTTTCCAGATCTTTTTCCCTCTTCCCAGTGGTATTAGTCATTTAAACTCGAGTCTCTTTCATCCTGCCTTGCGATATTCCCTGGTCAACGGTCACCCCCCCCCCCCCCCCCAGATACGAACTAACTCTGGCAATCCAAACTCCTCACACTATCCCAACTGTCCGTCCGCGTTCTTAGATTCCTCGCATTGCTCACCTATTCCAATCGCCGACGGAAGTTTTTTTTTATTAAGCCGCGATTCCCGGTACGTCAATGAGGAAACTCGCGAGATCTCTCGCAACACCACACGTGGCTCGTATAATCGTGGCTTAAGGCGGGATATACAATTAGACAAGAGAAAAATTGAGCAATTTTGAGAGATTTTTTAAACATAGAAATCATTATTCTACATTTATTAAACTGTAGGTATACTTCAATAGTACATTTAAGTATGCAAAACCATTTTTATTAATTCATTTAGCATCATAACGGCGGTCCTGCGGCAGTGTTACAGCAAGGTTTCCGCGGGAGTTACGAATAGGCGTGCAGTCTAGCTTCCCGTAAGCATTGATTTGGAAAAAATTCAAACAAATTTTCAGTCGGAACATGTATAATTTCTATTTGACAGTAATTAAACTGAAGAAAATGCAAATTTAAGCGATCGTCACAGTGTAACGGGCCGAAAAATAGCGGATTCTCGCGATTTTTTTCGATGGTTAAAATACGCTAATCAGTCTGATTTTTTATTATTTATTTATGATTTTTTAACGTTTGTTTTTATTTTTTACATTTTTTTTAACGGTTCAAAATGTCTTCTAAAAAGAAGGAGTCCTCACGGTGTACACGGTTGTGGCCGTAAATTTCATCTGAAACGAAATTTGTAAAAAGATTATTAAGGGGTCTTCTCACTTTAGACGCTGAAGAAAATCTATTTTCGTGATTTTTTTGATAGTTTTATATTATAGATATTGATATAAAAGTGGTTACACTTAATAAATACACTTTCGAAATACATAGAATTTTTTTTATGTATTTGTTTCATTTAAATGAAACAAAGTACACGAATAATTTTTTTAAATGTATTTGTGTAACCCAAACCAACTTTAAACGCGTTTTTCTCGAAACAACGTTTTTCGACAGCTAGTTGACAAAATCTTCGAAACTACTAAATCGATCCTTATGGAATTTTAACCACATATTCTTTACAACTATAGCTTAAGCGCATATCAAGGATTTTTTCAAATTTTGATATTTACTTTTTTGCCAAAAACGGTGAAAAAACACATTTTTGCATTTATAAAAAATCGTATGAAATGCGCTATAGCCATTAACATACTGAATCTATACTATCATCCATCTCCGAGATTTCATCAACTGCGCAGAACTACAATTTTTTTAGGACATTTTTTTAACTACCATTTTCGTTTATAAATGGTGAATTAAATAAATAATTTTTTTTAATCTATTTCGAAAGCGTATTCATTGAGTGTAACAACTTTTATATTAATATCTATACTATAAACCTATCAAAAAAATTTATGAAAATAGCCTTTTTCAGCGTCGAAAGTTAGAAGACACCTTAACGCGGTCCTCTAGTTTCTCCGCTGTTTTTTTACGGTTTTTTCAATAATTTTTTACGGGCAAAGCATCGAAATAATCAATCTCATTGTTTTTGCATAATCTTTATTAACATTTAAATAAGCTTTGCAAATTTTTTGAAGTCAAAATATATAAAAGAATAAAAGTTATAGTGGCCGACAGGAAGCCATCAAGTAAAAGATGTGCTTGACGGTGACTAAGATTGCGGCTGTTCTGCTTATCTGAAATCAAAAAACCAAACGGCATTTTAATCTTCATATTTAAGACTAGCGATTGAACTAGAGTGAATTCTAAATTACAAAAATTAACTTTTTTATACACTTTTGAAAATTACACTCTATTTTTTACTCATTTTTTCTTAAGTTTTTCGCTCGTACAAAAAAAACTATCGAAGCAATCATCATAATCCTAGTTCAATCGCTGGCTTATAACATATTAAAGATGCTGTATAAATTTGAACAAGATCGGTGCAGTAGTTTCTGAAATATCGTGGTCACCGTTTCGAAAAATGGTGTTTCGAGAAAAACGCGTTTGAAAGTATACCTGCTCCGTATACCTGCTCCGTATACCTGCTCCGTTCCAGGGCCGTTACTTGTGAACCACTTCGAATATCGAAAAATCCTTTGGCACACATTTTCTACACATGTTGTAGATGTGATTTATGAAAAAAAAATCGATTTTTTCGACCCGAGAAACTAGAGGATCACCTTAATCAGTATAAAAGGCGGTATCTTGCTATGGAGATTTCTTTTAATCAAAATTGACAAAATTGCGGTGGTTTGGAAAAAATGTATCGAATTTAGCCTGTTTTTCAACAGTTTTTCGTTAAAAAAAATATGAAGTTAAAAAAAAAGCTTCCATAGCAATATAAAAAATAGCGTGAAGAATGTTGTGTCAACATTTGAGATGGATGGCTTGAAAACTCTTCCTTTGAAAGTGTACACCGTTTTCAAAGACGACATTTCGCGAAAAACGCCTTCAAAGTTTCGAGTGCGGAATTTTCATGTAAATTGTCTACTTACGATCAATCGGCGATGCCGGGTCCATGTTTATAGCCATCTACACTATCGAATAATGCAAAAAAAACAATCTATTTTTTCAAAATTTTCGACTGTGACGATCCCTCAACAGCATGTTTATGAAAGTTCATATTTTTGGTTAATGCAAAAAAAAACGTTTCTCAAAAATGGTTACACTAGAATGGTCCCTTAATCGCCCGCGCCGACTTATTGATTGCTGCGCCATCAATAAGCCAAATTGATAGCATTATAATTGATTATTAAATATGGACTTCGCGTAATTCTCGTCGATATATAGATGCTGCTAGAAATCAATGAAGACAAGCGCAGACTTGACGGATCGCGCCAGTGTTCGGTGTCATGGGTCGCAATCTGTACAGCGACGAGATACTTCGATTTTATTTCTGACCCTTCGTACATACGCATGTATGGATGCATGTGCATGAACTTCCCTGTCGATAAGCCCACTTTTCAATCGTCCAATGTTTGGACTTTCCCTATCGCTGATGATTCTTTTGCGTTGCTCCCCCTATTTTCCCTCGCGAGCGCAAATAATACCTCGTTCGCGAACTTTTGACCCTGCGGCGCTTGCTTGCGCCGACACTTTTATCGGGAGTTTGTGCAACGGAAAAACTCGGACTCATGCGCGATAACGGTATATAGGTATATGCATATATTTATGTGTGTGTGTGTACGTATATATATATATATATACCTACGAGATAATGCAATAACCGCTTTTTTCAGGTTTAATTCGGAAAATATCGATGGTAGAGAAAAAACTGTTAGGACCAAAGTTGTGAAGCACTTGATTTCCTACAAGTTTAGTCATTACCATTTTTACTTAAAAATTGTAAATCGCCTAGTTATTCAACAAAAACACTTTCCCATTAAATTTAAGATGACGATATTAACTGAACGCAAGTCCAGCCCAGAATGAAACTTACACATGTTGTTTTACACTAATAAAAGAAAAATCGTTGTAAATTTCAGCAGGATCAACCTAGTCATTGGGGTGAAAATTTAAAAAAATGAAAGATTTTTCGTTTTTTTTTAGTGTTGTAGTACTTGGAAGATTTTAATTTTCTTTTTCAAAATAGTTCATAGAAAAACGCATCTTTTTTGTACAGGACATTTTTTTGTACGCCGAGAAGATCACTACGATGCGATCATTTAAAATGTGATTACGTGTAAAATCTTATCTCCGAGTTAGCTGAGTTAGCAGGCCGATAAAAATCTGAAAACTGCCACGTACTCAAAGTATGTGACACAAAAACATGACCATTTTTGAAAAAGATTGAAGAAGGTCAGGCTTTTAGGCCGTTCGACAACACTTGGAATACCCCATATATGTATATATACAATTTTTATATCTGATTAATTATTGTGTTAAATGGAAAATGATGTATCCATTTTAAACAAACATATGTATATGCAGGCTGTGACATTTCCGTTTTCCAGATCATCAATTTCTAGACCATGACCATATATGTCGGTACTGCAGATATGAATATACATTAACGGGTTATGCCTAGTCGTAACAGTCGAAACGGCTAATTTTTGGGATTTTTTAAATAGAAAATCGTGATGATAAATTTCTACAAAAATTAGGTATCTGAGAAGCTATCATCTGAAGAACACTCTGTAATTTTTTACGCAAAAATATTTAATTAAAATCGATTTAGAGCCGACGTCCGGGAAGCATCTCTCGAAAACGCATTTTGAGGTGAGCAATGCCCTTCTGAAGTAGGTTATCTAATATCAAAACATCAAACAGATTTCATTAGTATATTACACTGAAAGAAAAGTGGTATTTACAACAAACGCCCATGCTCGAAGGGGGGATAGTAAAATTTGTTATAGTTCATTGACACCGCAATCATAATATGGTTAACACTACTATAAGCGAAAAGTATACCTAAACATGCGATTTGGGTGGCGTGTTTGACTATCTATTATCCCGGAAATGATTATTCACTATTGTAGAGACTTGACAATATAGATATGATTAATTCAGTGGTATAACAAAATCGGCGTACAAATACTAATGTTGTATACTGTTCATTAGGTTTTGTTCAGTCAAAGTTCTACTATTCTTTTCAAGTTTGTACAATTCATGTGGTTAACATTAACGTTTTTCGAGTACAATTTGTTAGCAGACCTTATGAAAAGTGACTATTCGAAAAAAATTATGGTACTGTTTACTCATAGCGAAGACGTAAATCATTTGCAGGTCGAGCAGCCGCAGCTTGATAGTTATTAGAACTAAGCATGTCTCACAAACTGTTTCATAGTATGTTTGTTGCATTGCAAAAATAGAATATCAGTTTAACACTTCTTCTTGCAGTTCACCTTCTGTTCTTGTAGGACACACATTAGGGTAGCGTGGTCCGAAACCGACCGCCTAAACAGCAACGGCAATAAAAGTGTATCAAATTAATTTTTTTGTTCAAACCAAATCTTGATTCTTTAGAGGGAACGTTATTCTAATTTTTGAGCAGCTTGACGAGGTTTTATGGTACCGTTTGTTTAACATACCGAGGCCGTAATGAAAGTCTGCACATTGGTCGTTCTCAAAAATCGCGGTCCGAAACCGACCTCCCCATGGTCCGAACCCGACCCCCTATTTTTTTACAGCGAATCAAGGGGAAAGGCAACATTTTGAATTTATTTTACAACTTGTTAGCAAAACAATACGATTTGTGAATAATTTTCAAATTTATTTTAAAACTTTTTGAAGCCTTTTTTAGGAAATACAATTGAAAGAGTGCATTGAATACAATTTTACTCGCTTAATGCAAAAATTACAATTTCAATCGCTGTCTGAGCTGTTTTCTGCCTCACAATAACTGCGAATAGCCGACGGACGAGTCCGAATGCCATGGCGGCAAGTGCTCGCCGCAGAATTGCCGGATCTCGTTTTGGCTTTAGACGTTTGAACGATCGCCCCATTTCTAAAACAACCATGTGTAATTGCCGTCAGAAGTCATTAAATCACAGTTTGACTATCAAAAACACGCTAGAAAATTTTCAGTGGGCAAAAACGTAGGGGTCGGTTTCGGACCACCCATTGGCGGTCGGTTTAGGACCACCGAGATTTTTTTCAAACAATGACTCGCCGTTTACTTACAACGATGCAAGTGATCTAAATTGATTAGTGCGTGTGCAAGTCTAGGCCATAGGCAACCAAAACAACCTACCTTTTGATTTTTCAAGAAAAAATAAAACACTTTAAACTGCAGTTCCGTGCAGCTCAAAAATGAACTTTCGCATTGTCAAAACACAACGCGACACAAAACCATAGAATGAAATGAGAGAAAAAGAATAGTAATTTAGAATAGTAACTTAGAATAGTAATGTGTGCCATACACTGAGAAAAAAAAACCAATTGAGTAAAAAAAATATATTGGTTGATCCAAATAAATGTGTTGCTGCGGAGTGCCACCGATATATGAGATTGTTACAATACTATAAAATATTGGAAAATGTGATTGATTTGAATAACATGTTATTTTATTTAAAAAAGCTCTTCTGTTCTCTGAATATCTACATTGTCCTTAAAATAAAATCATATTCTATTGAAATCATTCTATATACACTCCGTAGATGTATGGATGAAATAATTCAACGGTTGCTACAACATTTTTTATTTCGTACAAAAATATAATCAATAGAATTAATTCTTATTTTACTACATCGAAACGGATATGCCATGAGACGTAAGTTGTTCAATTTGTTTTAAATCTTAAATAAAAAGTGAGCATTAGAATAATCATCCACGATAATAGTGGACAGAATATCAGATATCCAATGGAATATCCATGGAGAGAATATCAGATATTCAACTGATAAGAACAGAGACTATACTTTGATCTTAGCCACAGGCCAAGAAGCGATACTCTTTAGAGGTTCTCCGGCGTTTCAGTAGATTTTCGGCTCGCGCTACGCTTACGAGAAACGAGCGCGCGTGCGGCTTCTGGCGGTTACTCCGAGAACCAAGGGTTTCTTCACACCTATAATTTCGGTGGCGCTCGGCCATGATTTGGTTGAATTTTTTCAACCAAATGCGCAAGAAACAAATTTTATTTTCGCATAATTTTTTAACTAATTCAGACATTTCCTTAATATTTTTCAATCAAAATAAAATATTAATGTTTTAACGAATGATGTACTTGAAAATCAATATCAGATATGGTGAAAAAAATAAAATAACATATTTAGGGGAGACCGGGGCAAAATGGTATAGCGGGGCAAAACGGTACCGGGGCAAAATGGCACTGGGGCATAATGGGATCGGGGCATAATGGGATAGCAAAAAAATGAAGTTTCTTGGTGCTTGATTTGGGGCAAAATGGGATAGGGGCAAAATGGGACACACAAAAATGAAGTGTCGCAGCCCGCTGAATTTGGGGCAAAATGGGATGACAGGAAAATTCATGCTTCGGCTCTATGAAAGAGCTGTTGAAACATAATCTAATCTAAATGGTGCTTGTGGTTCGTTTCAGTCCACATATACGCAGATAATACGGACTGACCGATATATTTGTCGACACATATCCGTCGATTTCATGGGGACCGGCGGTCCTAGTTTCATAAAACAATTTACGTAAAAATTGACAAGAGTTAGATTTTCATCAATGGCTTGAAAATCAGTATCAGTAACGTGCAGTTGGCAGAAAATAAATTAAAAAAAAAACAAAGAAAGATAAAAACAAAAAAAACCATAAATTGCACGCGTCAGATTATAAAAATTACTTGATTATTTAAATAATTAATAACGACAAAGAAATTGTACCAATCGAATAAAAAGGCTCAAATAACAATTTACGTCAAGTTTGGTACAGTTCTGACCGCAGAATCAAAAATAATTGTTTAACAAACTTTAATAACAAATGGGCCCACTATTCATGTGCCCATGCTGACGATAACTTAATCGAGTCCGTTTGCGACAATTGTGCCGATAAAAATTAGCTTAGTTAAACAAGCAATAAAAATTAAACATTGCCACCGTTAAATTATAGTATCGTAAGTAGAGTGTGACCCAAATATCGTGTAACATTCAATAAAACCTGTTTTCACTCTTTTATTACTCCTCGTTTTTTACCCCTGCATTTCTTTCGCCTCTGCATCGAATTATTCCACTGTCCCATTTTGCCCCGATCCCGTTTTGCCCCAACCGCCTCTTTCTGAGGAGCCTGATTTCCTCCGGCCCATTTTGCCCCAGTCCCGTTTTGCCCCAATGACGTATTTTCCAGCAGTGTTGATTTTCACTATTCCATTTTGCCCCAAACCCGTTTTGCCCCGGTCCCATTTTGCCCCGGTCCCATTATGCCCCGCTATACCATTTTGCCCCGGTCTCCCCTACTCAATAGAAATTTTATCTGAATCAAACGAGCGAAATTCAATTTTTCTTGTGTACTCGAATCAACAATACTTATTCATGTTATGAATTGAAACGCTTTATCTGTTCGTTGCAGAAAATGCATTCAAAACTATATAATTTGTTCGCGATAATTTTTTAGACAGTTTCAATAATTCTCAATTTTTTAGATAGATAATTTTTAGATACTTTCAAAAACTTTTTAGATAATTTCAATAATTTTCAATAGTTCTCGGCTAACAATATATCTTTTGAATGAAAAAAAAACTTTCAATTTTATCATGTTATTAAAGTCAATAGCGTTTTGCTTGGACTAATAAATCCGATTATTAACACCAACAATTTTACAATTAAATCAACGAAATTTTATTCAATAACACCAATGATATTTGATCAATGATTTTTTTCTCAGTGTAGCGTTAAATTCATGGGTGAGAAATGGATGAAAAAAAAAATCGATTTTTCAATGAAAATTTGAATCTTTGGGAGGCTTGAGCGACCTCCAACTATTTTTTGACTGCGCGCAACTTCCGCGACAATTTTTTTTTTCTTCAAAGAAGATCGTGATTTTGATTTGGATCGTGAGAGAAAGGAACAAATTGAGCTAAAAATTGTGCCAGCCTAATGTATACAGTGCACAATAAAAGTTGTCACGATGCACGGGAAGTTGAACAGAGACGTTGCCTGCGTGCTTTCAGCCCCACTGTTCCACATAGCGCGAGTTTTCCAATGCAATCCGGAGATGACGTTGCACGCGCGATTTTCAGCGCCGATATCGATCAATGCCGCACCACGTACCGACAAAAATCCCGGAAATGCTTAAACGTTGTCGCGGAATGGCCCGATGAAGATTGCAAAAAAGTGAAGTAAAGGAAGGTAAAAGACGAGGGAAAAAGGCCACCCCCGCGCTGTGGAACATTAAGTATTCGACGTTGTTGAGCGCGTCGCGAGGAAGATTAATGGGAGAATATCGTGTACGGACTCGACGATAGGAATTCGTTGGCGGCATGGGATTTTAAGCGGATCGTCTATACAGAGCCATCAACACCACCACTAAATGAAATTCCTCGGAGAGAAATCCTTCTCGCGTGTGCCAGGATAATATCGTCCAATTTCCCGAAGCCACCCCTTTATTCCGGTCGCTTCGTCGCCAAGATTTCCACACCTTCATCCCCGTGCCGTGAACACTCTGATGGAAGCCGCTAAGCCCGATTTGCGCCGTTGAGATTTCGCGCGAAGAAATTCCGGGCGGTGCAGACATTCGGTCTTACTCTTTCCGATCTCTGCATAGTCATGGTGCCTGTTTAAGGGGTTAGGCCGCAATAACGGGTTAAAATCATGTGCGAAATTAACAATTTTTTTCGTATGAAAAAGTCATTCACTCATAAAATTAATACACATCTATTCAGTACGAATATCAAGCTGTAAGAAAATATATATATATTTTTTTTCGATGTACAAAATGGCCGACTACTAATATTTTCTTTTGTTACCTTTTTTTAGGCGCTCCGCGGCGTGACATTTAGCAACCTAATTTTTTTACCTAGAACAAAAAACAAAAATTCTCGTCAATCTACATTAGAATACCTAGAGAAGTACGTACGGAATTAAAAAAATATTGTTTTATTCAAAAGTTGTAGGTATTTGAATTTAACGCGGTCCTCTAGTTTCGCGGCTGTTTTTTTACGGCTTTTTTCAATAATTTTTTACGGGCAAAGCATCGAAATAATCGTCTCATTGTTTTTGCATAATCTTTATTAACATTTAAATAAGCTTTACAAATTTTTTGAAGTCAAAATATATAATAGAATAAACGTTATAGTGGCCGACAGGAAGACATCAAGTAAAAGAGGTGCTTGACGGTGACCAAGATTGCGGCTGTTCTGCTTATCTGAAATCAAAAAACCAAACGGCATTTTAATCTTCATATTTAAAACTAGCGATTGAACTAGAGTGAATTCTAAATTACAAAATTGACTTTTTTATACACTTTTGAAAATTACATTCTATTTTTTACTCATTTTTTCTTAAGTTTTTCGCTCGTACAAAAAAAACTATCGAAGCAATCATGATAATCCTAGTTCAATCGCTGGCTTATAACATATTAAAGATGCTGTATAAATTTGAACAAGATCGGTGCAGTAGTTTCTGAAATATCGTGGTCACCGTTTCGAAAAATGGTGTTTCGAGAAAAACGCGTTTGAAAGTATACCTGCTCCGTATACCTGCTCCGTATACCTGCTCCGTATACCTGCTCCGTTCCAGGGCCGTAACTTGTGAACCACTTCGAATATCGAAAAATCCTTTGGCACACATTTTCTGCACATGTTGTAGATGTGATTTATGAGAAAAAAAAATCGATTTTTTCGACCCGAGAAACTAGAGGACCGCCTTAAGGGCAGATATACACCTCGGAGCCGGAAAAAAGGTCATTTTTGTGAATTTTTTCAAGGAAAACTATTTGAAATTTCGGATTGGGGTTTTAATTATGTAAAAGTACATACATTCAAAAATATGTTTAATTTTTTTTACTTAAAAATATTAAAAACATACAAGGATATTGTATGATCCTTGGAGCGTCGTAAAAAATCTGCGTATACCAGGTGTGTAAGTATGAAACCGGAATTTTTGTACAGAAAAAACACGTTTATTGTAATGATATGATACAAAGTAAATGGAGATGGCTTCTCGGGTCACCTCTAACTGATCCGCCAGTTGTTGTTGTGTTTGAGCGTCGTCTTCGTCCAACAAGACTTGCAGGTCAGCGTCTTCAAACTTTTTCGGTGGTCTTCCACGTTCTTCGTTCCTCACGTCAAAATCGCCACTTTTGAACCGTTTGAACCACTCGAAACACTGTGTTTTACCGAGAGCATGCTCACCAAACGCCTCCACAAGCATTCGATGCGATTCGGCTGCGGTTTTCTTCAGATGGAAACAGAAAAGTAGTGCTGTCCGCAAATCGTAATTTGTTGGCACAAAACTCGACATGTTTATCTCTAATAAACTAATGCTACTGAATGAAACTCGTGTTATTGTGAGTTGGAAATCTTTGTCGGATATCAATACAATAACAAGACACCGCTGACGTGATGTGTCGGTAACTGCATCGACATCTAGCGCCACCTATGGGCAAATTCCGGTTTCATACTTACACACCTGGTACGGTACCCACTAGCTTTTCTTCAAAAATCATCTGAAAAAAAAACCAAAAAGATTATTAAATTAGATACTATAATCTAGAACTTGTCATAGCCGATTTTGAAAATATCGATTTATGACCAAATGGCGGACGTTTGAACATAAATAGTGATTTTTGGGCCAAAAATTAGTTATTATTTTGCCTATAAAACAAAATCTAAGTAACGGAAAAAAAATCCTATGACAAGTACTAGAAAATGGTGTATAGAATAACCACAAAAAACCTCAAGGCAATCGGTTCATTGGTTTTCGAGAAATTTTGGGTACCGATTTGAAAAACGTGGTTTTGAGAAAAACGCGTTTGATAATTTGGGAATGAATAAATCATGAAATTTGTCAACTTACATGGAATCATCGAGACCAGGCCCATAGTGTAGGTCTTCTACGATCGACGGAATGTTCAGAGCTTCTAAATCCTCGACCTCGACCATCTAGGTGTATATCTCCCCTTAAGAAATGAATTTTCAGTGAAAAATTTCGTTATAAATGCTCATAAACAGCTTATAAAATAAAAAGTTTTCGATTAATCAGAAATTTCGTACGTACTTCTCTGCGAAATGCAATTAGGAACATAACTTTTAAATTTGAAGTAAATCGAGTGAAAATTGTTGAAGTTATTTGTCACGCCAATACATATATATTTTCTAACAGCGTGATATTCATACTACATAGATGTGTAATTAATTTTACGAGTGAATCACACTTTCATACGAAAAAAAATTGTTAAATTCGCACATGATTTTGTACCCGCTACTGTGGTCTAACCCCTTAATGAAAAATTAACGATGCACGCTTTTTGAAGAGTTTGACGAATTACCGAGCCACTCAGCATGGCACTTCGAATTGCACGGGGTTCGAGTAACGTTGTGGCATCGGTTTGTCACACTCAAGAGGAAAGATACTTTTAGGCGAGGAAAAAATTGCTGATTTACATGATTTTTTTTTAAGGGAAGATTTCTTCACTATTTTTGAGACTCAGGGTATGTATTTTTTTTTATTGGTTTTTTCCTTAGGTACAACACGCTTTTCGCGTTTGTTACCTATTCTTTTCCCATCATTAGCCGTTCTTTCCTCTACTATTTACTCCTTTTTCTCCATCTTTCTCCCTGTTCCCCCCTCTTGCGGCCGCAGCCGACTTCCCCCTCTGTTTTATATTCATCATGACATTTCTGTCATGGGTATAGGGAAACTGCGGAACACCTATACCATACAGCCGGTCATCGAGTTCGCCCCCCAGTCGTGGAACTAGTCTTATTTCGCCGCGAAATGCCGAAGAAAAACATTTCACGACGAAATGTATGCGACTGGGATTCGAACCCGGGACCTCCCGGTCCGCTGGTTTAGTGGCGAGCACGCTAACCACTAGACCATCGCACCGGTTGACTCAGGGTATGTTTTATTACTACTTTTGGCTGTTATATGGAATTTCTTATTTTTTATAAATCTTTAAAAAATGGCGGAGGTATGGCCCGGTCTTCTAGACTGCTTGCGGCGGACGTTGTCAGACGGCGTGCCACTTGGCGTCGGCGAAGGGCAAGAACGTGAATTAGAAGGTCCAAAAAAAAACGTGAAAGAATTTTTTTTTTAATTATTTTGAATGAAAATGGCGGCGCAGTAGTCGATGAAAGAAAACTCCTTTTTTATGGGCCTCTACGGGCCTATTCGCACAGGTCATAATTTTCAAATTAGAACAAAAAACGGAAAATATTTTGAAAGTAGACATAAAAAACTAGTTCAGTACGTAGAGGTTTTTCAAAATATTGATTTTTAAAAAATGGCGTTAATATGAAGAAAAAAATATTTTTTCGTAAAAAATTCGGTCGAATATCGATCATAAAATATTCAATTTCAATTTTTCGAAAAAATCCTACGTACTGGACTAGAAAATGTTGTCAAGAAGCTACAGTTAAAATTTCAAGTCAATCGAATGAAAACTCGAGGCGCTACGCATACGCCCGTGTCTAAAACCATAGTTTCGAGAAAAACGCGTTTGAAGTTTCAAGTACTGTAAAATCATGGAAATTTCGTGTTTACCTTTAATCGGCGATGCCTAGACCATACAAGTGTCCGTCTAATTCAACATTTTGGATAGTCAAAGGACCTTTCAAGCCAATAAAAAAATACAAAAAATTTTTTTTACAAAGGTATATTCCCCCTTAAGGGGCGGGTAGGGGTTTCAGCGTGAAAAAAAAACACTTTTTTGCGAATGTTTTTCATCTATATGGATAGAGTAAATTGATTGAAACCTTTTGTACATTGTTAAATGTCATTTCAAGAACATTCCTTGAAATTTGCACGCGAAAATATCCACAAACAAGCCAGTGACAAAGCTTTTCCAAGAACGCCTTTGGAAAAACACGATTTGCGGTGTTCACTGTATCTCAGCTAGAAATTATCTGAAATCAAGTACCATTAAAATTTAGTCAAAGTATCATCAAATCCTCCCCCCAACGGTCTTTGATAATTTTTTTTTTCATTTCTAAATTTTTGTTGGTCATGTAAAGTGAAAAGTGCTATTTTTCACGAAAAATTCCGCCATTTTGGGGGTGGAAAACCCCCTCAATGTAAAAAAAATCTCAAACTAACCGTTGCGGGGAGGTATTTTATATGTAGAAAGTGTGTACCAAGTTTGAAATAAATCGGTCATGTAGTTTTCAAATGGCAGTGAACACGGACTTTGAAAAAGTGGTTTCGAGAAAGACGCGGCACCGGCTTGTTTGCGGATATTTTCGTGTACAAATTTCACGGAATGTTCTTGAAATGACACTTAACAATGTAAAAAAGGTTTCAATAAATTTACTCTATCCATATAGATGGAAAAAAATCGCAAAAAAGTGTTTTTTTTCACGCTGAAACCCCTACCCTCCCCTTAAGCAATAAAAAAAACGATTTTTCGGACCTTCTAATTCAGACTCCCGGCTCAAGGCCACAGATTCAAGGATTCGAAAAATTCTCCGGCCGCCCTCTGCCCCAACTGTGTTCCGATCCGTAAGGAATGTCTTTCAAAACAGCCGCTCGCAATTCCCACAACCCCGTGACCCGAAAAAGTTGAAAAGGTCCTACCGACCTACCGTGTGTGTGGTGGTGTCGATGGATGATGGCCGGGGTGTGGATTTGAATTCCTCGTGTCATTTTTGGCCCTCGACTTTGCGCGAGGGGCGAAGAAGAGGCAAAAAAAGGAAGTATGGGGAACTGGCGGCAAAATGAAGGTGCGGGGTAAGATGGATCACAAGCCCAGCTACCAAACAGTGTCTACGAGCACAGTGCTCCCGTTGGAGTTTTAAGGGGGGCGGGGAGGTGGATGAGTGTTAAAGTATCAACTGTGTTCCTCCTTGTAATTCGTGCTTCCGCACCAATCTCAACTGAGAAAACAATATCGATCTTATTTTTTTATTTTTCGATTTATAAGTTAAACGTTTTTTTTAAATCTATAATAAGTTTAAAATTTAAAATAAGATTTTATTTCTCGATTTCAAAAAAATCTTATTTTTGGACAAGTTTACCATCGTTTCAGTTCAATTTGAGTTGCTGATGTTGATGAGAGACAGGCAAGTGACCACAATGAAAGTACTAATTATTCATACAATAAGGACGGTTTGTAAGAAATTTTCAAGGTTATTGCATGATTTTTCGTTAATTCGTTAACCGTCTAATGGGGCAAGATGAATACAAGCTATCTACGTTAAAGAAACGTGTTGAAGCTGTAAGGAAGGGGGAAATGAAACTCGTAGTGCCTTTGATTCCTCTTCAACCGGTGTTTCTACCAGACGAAGAAGAAGAACTAACAAATGATTTGAGGGGTCTTCTCACTTTAGACGCTAACAGAGGCTATTTTCATGATTTTTTTGATAGATTTATATTATAGATATTGATATAAAAGTTGTTACACTTAATAAATACAATTGGGAAATAAATTTTTTTAAAATTCATTTTTTTATTATTAATAAATGATGTTTGATATTAATATTCCCTCCTATTGAAAACTTTGAAGCGTGTTTTCTCCACCTTTCAATTCCACGATTTTTCCAAATTGGCCATAAAGTGTCTTTTTTAAACACATTTTTTTTTTCAAACCTGAGAAAAGTTATAATTTCACGATTTTTCCAGCTTTTTCTTAATTCACTCAGAAGAAAAATATATAACAATTAAAAATTTTATTGGTTTTTTTGTTTCAGTCAAGAATTACGAGCTGCATCTTTCCCGCCGATAGGGGACAGCAGTGGCAAGACGCACATGGAAGTAGGGTGATAAATCTGCAGTCATTTATTGTCTCATGTTGAAAATGTTGTTTTATACATTCCAAATATACATGAAAAGATACCTCAATGTTTACTGGGCTCACTTCGTGTTTTCCCTTCTAAAAAAATTCCCAAAAAAACCCTTTTTCGACCTTCTAATTCAGGCTCCCGCCTTAAGACAATCGTCTAAGTTCTGTAGTATCCAGTCCGAAAAATCTTGCTTCCATATCTCTTAAGGGGTCTTCTCACTTTAAACGCTAAAAAAGGCACTTTTCATGAATTTTTTGTAGGTTTACATTATAGATATTGATATAAAAGTTATCACATTTAATAAATACCCTTTCGAAATACATTTCAAAATTTTTAAATGTATTTACGTAACCCAAACAAACTTTAAACGCGTTTATCTAGAAAAAACATTTTTCGACGGCTTGTTGATAAAACCTTCGAAACTACTCAACCGATCCTTATGAAATTTTAACCACATATTCTTTACGACTATAGCTATAGCACATATCAAGCCTTTCATTTTGATGTTTACTTTTTTTGCCAAAAACTGTGAAAAAAACACGTTTTTTTGTTTTTTCAAAAAATGTCCGCCATTTTGTTATTTTTCCATATATCACAAATCGTATGATATGCGCTATAGCCATTAACATACTGAATCTGAAACTGTTTGATTTTTTTGGTTCGGATGATCCATCTTCGAGATTTCATCAACAGCGCAGACCTACAATTTTTTTACGATTTTTTTAATTCGAAAAAAGCTGTTTCAAGAAGTTTCGAGTATTCAGCCATTTCGCACATCGAAAAAAAAAATTATATTTTCCAACAGCTTGATATTCATACTACATAGATGTGTAATTAATTTTATGAGAGAATCACTTTTTCATACGAAAAAAATATTGTTTAATTCGCACATGATTTTATACCCGTTAGTGTGGCCTAAGGCCACAGCACCCTAAGAGTGCGCACGGGACGAGTTCCAAGTTTGAGCCTTTTTTTATATTTTTCGAGATTGTTCCTTAAGATTTATATTTAAAATAATGTTCCTAAAGGACCAAAGCTTAATTTACATAATAAGTACAAAGTGTATGATCAAAATTGATATTTCTAGAAATAAAACTTTATAAAGTGCGTACTCGTCGCTGGCTTTACCCTACTGCTTTATTCGAACATGACTTTAGCTTTCTCATATTGCCCCTACTTCCCCACACGTTTTCGTCTGGTCGTTGTCGTGGCACGACGTTCAGAGTGCGAATGAAGATCGGACCTGGACTCTCTCTCTCTCTCCCTCTCTCTTTCTCTCTCATCTCTATCTCGAGATTCTCACACTTGTTGCCGCAGTTTGCAACGTGTGCGTAGAAATCTCAGGGAGCACACGCATCGCCGGAGAAAACTCTCCTCCCCCAAAAGGGCGTCTTTCATCGGCCCTAACTTTTCTAGCTGGCTCGTTTCATACCTCTCTCTCTTTCTCTCTCTTTTGGGCTGTGTTGATGCACACATCATCCGTTCATGGCCTGCTGGTCTCCCTACGATGGGATGTTTTTTTAAGATTTCTTTTTTTTTCCTTTATCGCTGCAAGTAGCTCTCGGGTTTCGCCCACAGCCACTCGACAAGTGGAGACTGCGCAGCAGCCCTTCACCATTTTTTCTGCCCTCTCTCTCTCTCTCTCTGTCTCTCTCTCTCTCTCTCTCTCTCTCTCTCTCTCTCTCTCTCTCTCTCTCTCTCTCTCTCTCTCTCTCTCTCTCTCTCTCTCTCTCTCTCTCTCTCTCTCTCTCTCTCTCTCTCTCTCTCTCTCCTCTCTCTCTCTCTCTCTCCTCTCTCTCTCTCTCCTCTCTCTCTCCCTTCCGTTAAATTTCCTGAAGCCCCGCATTGCCGTGAACCTCAACGGATCCACTTCTCAAGATCGACGTGAAAAGCTGTTTTTTTTCGTCTTCCTTTTTCTTCCTCCCCTCTGGCATATCATCGAGAAGAAGTCCCGGAACGCCGAGCCATCAACGCCCAAGAGGATGCACCTGCAGCATCCGTGGGCTCCAAGAGTTGCCATGCAACGAGAGCACGCTGCTTCTTCCTGCCCATCCGTTCCTATATGTGCATTCCGTGTCACGGCGTGCACCAGGTCCGAGACCAATCGTACGCGTAAGTCGAGACCGCTTAATTTTCGTAATGAGGGGACATAATGAAAGACAATTGCCGCCCATTTGTCCATTGTGGTCATGCGTTTACATAAAGACACGACAGGCATAGACACATTAACTCTGTATATGTATATGTAAACAGAGTTAATGTGTCTATGTCTGTCGTGTCTTAGCGAGGATTGGCTACTGAGGTTATTGCGTTTTCTGTATGGATAAAAAAAAGCCGCACTCTACCGAGCTCGATACGTATCGTAAAATGGGTTACAGGTTTTGAAAGCTTCTTGTAGGTAACTTTTGTTGAACATCCTGAATTCCAACTTTTTTTGCTCCAGTAGAGCAATGTGTTGTTTGGCTATGAATTGTACACTGGAAAAAAATTCGTTCATCCATCCAAAATTCAGTTGGTTTAACAAAATTGTATCTTTAAATACGTTCAACTTGATTTTTGATTGGCATAACAAAACAGTATAGTTGGGCAGTAACCAAAGATACATTTAAGGGGTTACCCCCACTTGCGATTTTGAAAAAATCGATTTTTTTTATTGCATTTTTTTGAAGTATAAGTATCCGGGCCCATACTTCTGTATGGGCCCGGAATAGATGACTCTATGTAAGTTTACAAAAAAAAATATTTTCTTCGTGTAAACTGAAATTGAAACTTTAAACGCGTTTTTCTCAAAATGGCATTTCTGAAGTCGGTGACCAAGATTACTCGAACACTAATGAACCGATCTTCTTGAAATTTTGCAGGCTTATTTAATACATAAAAATGTAGTCTTTAATCGTTCGATTTTTTTTTCGAAAAAAAAAATGGCCGTTTTATAGCCAAAAAACGGCCGTTTTTTTTCGTTAAAATTGAACCATTAACTTTGTCTGTCCGCCATTTTGTGAAAAATGAATATTTTTTAAAATCCTTCGATTAAAGACTAGTTTATACTTATATTTGGCTAAATCCATCCGCATTTTTTTTTCAGATGATCCACTTCGCCGCAATGTTGGTCACCGCAAACCGTGTATATAAAAACATTATTTCATTGACGGCCATTTGCCACTAAACAATGTAATATTTTTCAATAAAAAAATTACTGAAAGTTCTTCAAGATGTGTTCTTTAAGATGGTATATTGATCGATTAAAAAAGTTTTGTAGTTTTCTTTAAAAAATTCATGAAAAAGGCCTTTTTTTGCGCTACAAGTGGGGGTAACGCCCTTAAACTATTTGCGTATTTAGCGTGTCCCGAGCAACTGTTAAAACAACAAAATTTCGAGACAACAAAATGCATTTTGCACATTCGACGATTCTTTTTTCTCAGTGTATAAGAAAGTCAAGCCTCACGACCCCCCTCCCACAATTTTATATGTATTTTTTTAAGGCCTTAGGCCACAGCAACGGGTATAAAAACATATGCGAATTTAACAAATTTTTTTTCGAATGAAAGAGTGATTCACTCAAAAGTTAATTACACATCTATTTAGTATGAATATCAAGCTGTTAGAATTTTTTTTTCTTTTCGATTTACAAAATGGCCTACTACTCGAAACTTCTCGAAACAGCTTTTGTCCAATTGGCGTGACAAATAACTTTAACAATTTTCACTCGATTTACATCAAATTCAAAAGTTATTCCTATTTGCATCTCGCAGAGAAGTACGTCCGGAATTCCTGATTAATCGAAAACTTTTCATTTTACGAGCAGTTTATGAGCAGTTATGACGAAATTTTTCACTGAAACTTCATTTCTTAAGTTCAAATGCCTACAACTTTCGAATAAAACAATATTTTTTAAATTCCATACGTACTTCTCTAGGTATTCTAATGTAGATTGACGAGAATTTTTGTTTTTCGTTCTAGGTTAAAAATTGTGGATGCTAAATGTCAAGCCGTGGAGCGCCTAAAAAAGATTGCAAAAGAAAATATTAGTGGTCGGCCAATTTGTACATCGAAAAAAATATATATATATTTTGTAACAGCTTGATATTCATACGGAATAAATGTGGAATTAATTTTATGAGTGAATGACTTTTTCATACGAAAAAAAGTTGTTAAATCCGCACATGATTTTATACCCGTTACTGTGGCCTAAGGCCTTAAGTGTCAAAGTAACCCTGAGTGTTGGGTTTCTTTGCCAAGGCATTAAAATTCAACTTATGTCAAAGATTAAGGGTCACTTTGACTTCATTTTGATTTTTAAATTTAATATTTTATGCATTATACATGGAATTTAAAAAAAAACTATGATTTTTTACAATCAAATAATGATGAATAATGAGTACTTTCAATGTGTTTACTTGCCTGTCTCTCATCAATATCAGCAAATCAAATGAACTGAAACGATGGTAAACTTTGCCAAAAATTAGATATCGTTTTGTCAAAAAAATCGATATTGTTTTCTCACTCGAGACGCGTGCTTCCGCTGCAGTCGATGCTTCCACCCTCATTCACTTCCACCGCCAACCCTTCAAACTCCAACTGAACTACTGTTTATTAGCTAGGCTTATGATTCATCTTACCCCGCACCTTCCTCTTGCCCCTGGTTCCTCTAATCATATCGGCAGAAGAAAAAACCGCAAAAGTCAAGTAAAAAATCAAGAAAAAACGCCAATATGGCAAATCCAAAATGCCAATATGGCAAAATTTCGGAAAATCATCGATTTGCGACTGAAAAAAAAAAGAATTTTAATCATTTGGATAGTGGATTTTGATAGATTCGGATACCAATATTCCGGCGGCGAAGGAAGAGTCTCTGAGGAACTGGAAATAATGAAGTGACAAGGGTGAGATGAAAGTGAAAGGGATGCGATCGTAAAAGCCCGCAAGGGCATACGAAGGAACATTGGAAATAAAATGAAGCCTAGTAGCGCACCTGTCATCCAAGCTAGCCTGAAAAATGATGGGAGCCCATGTAACCTGCGGCCGCGCAGGTCATACGAATATATCTCGTCGTGATGTTGCACAATCCTCGTGTGAACGCTGTGCCATCAACAAGCCAATCGTGCGAGTGTATGCGAGAAATCGAGATTCAACTGCCCTGAGGCAAAGTTGCAGCCTAGCGCCTTTGTACACGACATATATATATATATATATATATATATATATATATATATATATATATATATATATATATATATATATATATATATACACACACAAATATGTATATTATAATGACGCATAAACATCGATATAGTTTTCTTCTTCTTTTTTTTCAAGGATTCGTAAAGATAGAAATTCATTTTTCGTTCTTAATTTTACATTACTTGCCTTATTTTATCTTGTAGTTCTTTTTTGATATTAGACAGATATTTATAGTAAATTTTCTCATTATATCTTAAAATCAGAGTCTTCAATATTAAAAAGAATGAGGCTAGCTGCAAAATGTGTTAAAAAATCAATCATGATTATTATCATCGGAAAAATCAGTTCATTAATTTTTTGAATATTCTCCATGTTTTTCAAAACATTTTTCAGCCAACTATCAAAGTCTATATAACAATTTCAAGCCGAAATTAGGAAACATCGTAAAAATGACCCTTATCCCTTTTAATGCTAACCTACAGGGCTCACTTTTCGGAAGAATTTTTTTCCACCGCATATTGTCATTTTTTGCTACAGAGAGGAAGGAAAGGAATACCGATTTTCTTTATGCATCTTCCTCATATGCATAAAGAATATATATATATATATATATATATATATATATATATTCGATAATTTTTTTATTTTTTCACCTCCTAAGAGGTTTTAATTCCCTCGGTTCCTTTCTTCCTCTAGTTATTCTCCTTACTTTTATGAGGAAGAACATTCCTCGTAAAAGTAATTTATTTATGTACCTCTCGCGCCACTTATGAACTTAAGATCGTGGAGGATGTACACACGAAGATACAAAGATCGCTGGGTCCCTGTCGGTGGAAAGCCCCCCCCCCCCCCCCACCCGCTCAGCCTTTAGGTGCAACGCGTGGTCTTTAGTGTTTTAGGTTACGTGCGTAACCTAAAAGCCCCCAGGCGCTGATGGCAATATGCCATCGCGGGTTACACAAGCGATATGAACCGCGAACCGCATGACGAAGAGAAAAAGGATCTCGCGGTCCACGATCTTAGATAGAGCAGAAGTGGATAGAAAATACGAGAAGGCAAGCGAGAGAGGGAGAGAGAGAGAGAGAGAGAGAGAGAGAGAGAGAGAGAGAGAGAGAGAGAGAGAGAGAGAGAGAGAGAGAGAGAGAGAGAGAGAGAGAGAGAGAGAGAGAGAGAGAGAGAGAGAGAGAGAGAGAGAGAGAGAGAGCGCGAAAGAGAAAGGAACTGTCGGAAAAAACGAGTACAGTAGCTTCAAGTGGGAAAAAGGCGATCCGCTGGGATCGCGAACCTCTCTCTCTCTTTCTCCATCTTCCTCCGTCTATGGGGCCTCTCCGGTATTACGACACACTAACTGAAACGATTGCAGTCGTGCAACAGCCCGTTCAACCAAACTGTTCTGTTCAGCAGATGGGCGCAAATATATATATATATATATATATATATATATATATATATATATATATATATATATATATATAGGGTGTCCTGTTATTCATAAATAATCCTGCAACTGTCGATCGGTCAGACCATGTTCTACTAAATGCTGGAATTTCAGTTTAGTAAAAGTCCCACAGCTTTCGAGATAAATATCATCTGCTTTTGGTTTTTCGCATGCCATTTCTACAAATGATAACTTTTTTTACCCGGTTTTCTAAAAAATAATCTTGGTTATTCGTTTTATCTAGAAAAGTCGTCTTTTTAACCTCAATTGTTGAGGGGTTAGGCCACTCCAGAGGCCGAAAAAATAGGCTTTTTGGGGATTTTTTTCAGAAAAACTACAAAATAAATCGAGTTTACAAAAAAGGGTGTTTATCATACATATCAGTGACTGTATACAATAATTTTCTTAAAGCGATTAATTTCATTTTTCATTTTCCAAAAATTTGCCTATAAAATCTTCAGATAATTGTTAATAACAAGTGAAGTATGCAATATAAAAAAAAATCCTACGTAATTCCATAGACAATGTATTTTTCAAGATATATTGGACATTTCAAGCGAAACGGTTGAAAATTGTATGAGTTATGTTTCCGGCCAACTTAAAAAAAATGCACTTTTGAGATAAACGCTGCACTGCGGCCATTTTGAAATTAATCGCTTCAAAAAAATTATTGGACACACACATCGCGTGCTGGACTTTGAAAAACAGTAATCTCACCATTTAGTAATAAGATCTTTGAAAAGGACACCGTTAGCTTTAGTCTCGTTTTTTCTTTAATTTGACGATTCGTTTTCGCAGTGTTATTTAGTTTTTTCTTGGAAAACGGTAATGCTATTTTTTTAAGAATAGCATTAACATCGGAGTATACATCAGTATGTATATATATATACTGATGTATACTCTGATGTTAATGGTATTTTTAAAAAAATAGCATTTACATCAGAGGTTCACGAGTTAATATCTAGTTTTGGGAAATTTTCCAAAAAACATACTTACCATGATAACTCGAAATCCTTAGACGTTGGACTGATGTAACCTTGGTTAGATATGTTCATAACGAGGTGAGCTATCACCCCCTTAAGGGCTTAGGCCACGCTAGAGGCCGAAAAAATATGCTTTTTGGGGATTTTTTTTTCAGAAAAACTACAAAATAAATCGAGATTACAAAAAAGGGTGTTTATCATCCATATCAGTGACTGTATAGAATAATTTTTTTTAAGCGATTCATTTCAAAATGGCGGCTGTGCAGCGTTTCTGCGATGACGTCTCCGTTTTTCCAGGGTCCACGACCGGACAAACAGCTCCTGTAATTTTTTCATTACAATGAGCCAATGAATTTTTTTCGATTATATATAATAACTGCTATAGAAGTACGTAGCATTTTTTCGATATATTGATTTTTGACCGAATGGCGCACTTCTAAAGTAGAAAGTGAAAAATTTGCCTAAAAAATCGTCAGATAATTGTTAATAACAAATGAATTATGCAGTATAAAAAAAAATCCTACGTACTTCCATAGACAATGTATTTTTCAAGATATATTCAACATTTCAAGTGATTCGGTTGAAAATTGTCTAAGTTATGTTTCCGGCCAACATAAAAATGCAGTCTTGAGATAAGCGCTGCACAGCCGCCATTTTGAAATTAATCGCTTCAAAAAAATTATTGTACACAGTCACTGTTATGTATGATAAACACCGTTTTTTGTGAACTCGATTTATTTTGTAGTTCCTCTGAAAAAAAAATCCCCAAAAATCCCCAAAGGCCTAAGGCCTTAAGGCCATGTGCCACACGCCAGAAAATTTCGACGCGGCCTCTCGTTACGTCGGTAGCGCAGATCTCGTAGTTTTTAGCTACGAGTCGCTACCGACGGACAGCGCAGCGATCGCGAATTCGGTCTCGATGCTTCGCACTGGGACGAAGAGTCGAAGCCAAATAGACGGCGATCGCTGAGCGCGCGCGTGTGTGTGTGTTTGCTACGCCGCGCCGACCGCGTGGAGAAAGAACGAATACATTCTCGCACGCCGTTCGGACGTACGCAAGCACCTTACATCTATGTGTGTATCACACAAGTCATACAAGTATGCGTAGCGACCATGGTACACTTGTATTGGAAGCATGCGCTCGCTCGGCAGGAGAGCGGTGAAACTTTGTTGCATTTTACTTTGTATATGCAGCCATCGAATCGATTTTTTTTCGACGACGGCCACAACCAAAAGACTCAGGCATTTTCCCATACTTTTTTAATTCATTTAAACAAATAAGCTCGAACACAATTTGTTACATCGATGCCGCTTATCGTTAACGATATCGATAGCTGCCAAAATTTCGAGCGACCGATATTGCTCGAAACTCACTCTACAAAAGAGTGGTAAAATTTTACAATGCTCATTATTTAAACAAATGTGTTCAGCATTTTTATCTCTGCCAGGGTTCATATTTAGCAGCATTTTTGCTGGTCAGCTTCTCGAACAATCAAGATCGCTAGCCTCGCTCTACGGAAGAGCGGTGAAATTTTGCGATCGCGCATTGTTTAAACAAATGCCCTCGAATCGTTTTTTTGTCGACGGCGATCATCGGTGGAAATTTCTTTATGGTTGAACTTTCTAGCAAACGGGGTTTGCTAGAGACTCGTATGGTGGAAGGGTGCATTTTCCCATTCTTTTTTAATTAATTTAAACAAATAAGCTCAAAGACTATTTGGCATCTCGGTGTCGCTCATCGTCGACGAATTCGATGTCTGCTAAAATCTCGAGTCTCGACCGAGATCGCTCGAGACTCACTCTACAAAAGAGTTGTGAAATTTTACAATGCTTTTTGTTTAAACAATTGCGATCGGCATTTTTTTCTCTGCCATGGCTTATCTTCGGCTGGCTGTCTGCGGTCGACCAAATTCGCGAGCGAACGAGATCGACCGGGTCTCACTCTGCGAAAGAGTGGTAAAATTTTATTATTACTGCAAAAAAATACGTTTAGCATTTTTTGTCTCTGCCGGAATTCATCTTCGGCAGGTTTCTCCAAAGATTCGAATTTTCTAGCAATGACGATCGGAGAAGTCTCGCTCTACAGAAGAGCGGTAAAATTTTACTATCGCGAATTGTTTAGAGGTCATCGGTGTAAAATTTTCAAAAAATCGTTTTGTTGGAAGCACTTTAAAAAAATCCTTGGAAACTTAAAAAATTTTACAATGCTCTTTGTTTAAACAATTGCGATCGGCATTTTTTTCTCTGCCACGGCTTATCTTCGACAGGCTGTCTGCGGCCGACCAAATTCGCGAGCGAACGAGATCGACCGGGTCTCACTCCGCGAAAGAGTGGTAAAATTTTATTATTACTAAATTATTACTAATTACGCTAAAAAAAATCGTTTAGCATGTTTTCTCTCTGCCGGAATTCATCTTCGGCAGGTTTCTCCAAAGATCGAATTTTCTAGCAATGACGATCGGAGAAGTCTCGCTCTACAGAAGAGCGGTAAAATTTTACTATCGCGAATTGTTTAGAGGTCATCGGTGTAAAATTTTTGAAAAATCGTTTTGTTGGAAGCACTTTAAAAAAATCCTTGGAAACTTAAACAATTTTACAATGCTCTTTGTTTAAACAATTGCGATCGGCATTTTTTTCTCTGCCATGGCTTATCTTCGGCAGGTTGTCTGCGGCCGACCAAATTCGCGAACGAATGAGATCGACCGGGTCTCACTCTGTGAAAGAGTGGTAAAATTTTATTATTACTAAATTATTACTAATTATGCAAAAAAAAATACGTTTTGCATTTTTCCTCTGCCGGAATTCATCTTCGGCAGGTTTCTCCAAAGATCGAATTTTCTAGCAATGACGATCGGAGAAGTCTCGCTCTACAGAAGAGCGGTAAAATTTTACTATCGCGAATTGTTTAGAGGTCATCGGTGTAAAATTTTCGAAAAATCGTTTTGTTGGAAGCACTTTAAAAAAATCCTTGGAAACTTAAACAATTTTACAATGCTCTTTGTTTAAACAATTGCGATCGGCATTTTTTTCTCTGCCATGGCTTATCTTCGGCAGGTTGTCTGCGGCCGACCAAATTCGCGAGCGAATGAGATCGACCGGGTCTCACTCTGCGAAAGAGTGGTAAAATTTTATTATTACTAAATTATTACTAATTATGCAAAAAAAAATACGTTTTGCATTTTTCCTCTGCCGGAATTCATCTTCGGCAGGTTTCTCCAAGGATCGAATTTTCTAGCAATAACGATCGGAGAAGTCTCCCTCTACCGAAGAGCCGTAAAATTTTACTATCGCGAATTGTTTAGAGGTCATCGGTGTAAAATTTTCACAAAATCGTTTTGTTTGAAACACTTTTAAGAAATCCTTGGAACCTTAAAAATTATGATGCATATTCCTTTGTAGCTGAAAAAAAACCATTATAAAGTGGTTTTGGACCTATTTTTTAAGGAAGTCTCCGCCGCTGAAAACCGTCTTTGGCGATCTCTCATGCCGGTAGGCGCAGTTCTCAACTCTTGTAAGCCTATTGTGGGAACGAAATGACCGACTAAAAATAGTTTTATTTTCGACCAATAGGTGGCATTAGGGGGCGTCCATTAATTACGTGAGGCGTTTAGGGGGGGGGGGGGTCGAGCGAAATGTCACCCAATCTCACGTGGAGGAGAGGGGGGCTTCGGCAAATATCACGTACTTTTAGTAATTTTAGTAATTTTAGTAATCATGTAATTTTTATCACGTAGGGAGAGTCTCCCTACTACTTTACATGGTGGAGTAAATGGTACTACAACCGCAGTTACTTCTACTACAATTTATTTTCCATGAACGTATGCATTTTGAAAAATCTCACGTGAGATTAGGGGAGGGGGGAGGGGGGTCGAGCAAAATCTCACGACATCTCACCAGGGGAAGAGGGGGGGGGGGGTCGAAAATCGCCAAAATCACCTCACGTAATTAATGGATGCCCCCTTAGATTACGGGAAAAAAAACTTGTTCAGCTGTAGCGTCTTTGAAACCGTTGGCTTCAAACACGTTTTTTTCAAAACCATGTTTTTGATATCGGGACGGAGCAAAACTCAAACAATGTTCGACCAATCGACTTGAAATTTTAACTGTAGTTTCTTAGATTGCTCTACCAGTCAAGGACGAGCGCTTTTTTTGATTGACTGAAAATTGTCAAAAATATATCACTTTTTATACCCAACCCCAACAAATTAAAGAAACAAAAAATTTCTTCACTTTTTAAAGTGTTTTTTGAAAGGCTGTATCAATGTTAAAAATAGTCGTATCAAGATGAAAAAGAAAAACATTATTAAGCTTCAAGTCTATAGTTTGAGATCCTTTGGCAAAATAATTTTGTGAGCTACGGTTATCGCGTAGCTCACAATCATAAGAGTAGCGAGAAAATTATTTTTCCAATTTTATTTTTCAAGGGATTTTTTACAGTTAAATCAATGCATAGGTCCGTTAGCTTGTTTATTCAGTTCCAATTTGGTTTTTTTGTGGTCTCTCTACGTCAACTTTTTGCTGAGATACCCGACTTGTAATAAAAAATGTTCCTTTTGTGTTTGATCAATGATATCACAGCAACCAATGATCGCCCAGGAAATTATTGGGCAGCCTTAAGAAAGTTGAATCAACTTCGTACAAGACGCTTTCGTTGATTTTTGAGAAAAAAAATTATTTTTCACCATTAACAGTAGTTTGAAAAATAGGACAAAAAATGACATTTTATGGTTTTTTAGTAAATCTACTACTCCATTACAAATATTGGTAGAAAGACTAATGTCACCACGTTTATTTTTCAGCTTAATGTACCCCCAATAGCCGTGTAAATTTTCAAATTGATCCACCGACCCGTTTTTCCGGACCGATCGATCAAATTGTTACAAAAGAATTAAAGGATCAAGTGTTCCTAAACATCGTGTAATCATGATCAAAATGAAAACACCCATTTTTTTCGACTATTTTTAGAACTTTGCAGTAATTGCTTGTTAAATTTAAGAAAAAAAATTGAAAAATTAAAAAAAAATTCTAATCTGTTTAAATTTGTAACATTTTTCAGGAAACAATGGTGACTCGTTGTTGCCACGCTTCGGCTTTGGCGCACCATAATTTCACTCATCTTTAATTGCATTGATTAAAAGTTGATACCCCTAAGCGATATTCACTAGTCGATCTGAGAACTTGTATGCCATTAATTGTCAATATTTTCTGCGAAGGTTATTAGGGATACAAAAAACACTTTTTTCAAAAATGATCTCTCGTTTAGAAGGAGATACCAATGAACAATTTTTTTCAAAAACTAATCTTTTTTTGGTCAATTTTTTCTACGTTTTGGTAAACAAAATTAATCTAATGTTTTTGTAAACTCTCATTTTTTTTTCAATTTTTTATCATGCCTAGTTTTGAAAAAAAGATTTTTTTCCATAACCCTAATAACCTTCGTAGAAAATATTGAGAATTAATTGCATAAATGTTCTCAGATCGACTATTAAATACAGCTTGGGAGTATCAATTTTAATTGATGCAATTAAAGACGAGTGAAATTAAAGAGCGCAAAGGGCGAATCGTGTAAAAAATGAGTCAGTATTGTTTCCTGAAATATTTTACAAATTAAAAAAAATGTCCATCTCTCGAATTTTGTTCTTATGTTTAACAAGCAACTAGTGCCAAGTTGTGAAAAAAGTCGAAGAAAATTAGTATTTTTATTTTGATGATGATTACAAGATGTTTAGGAATAATACACTTGTTCCTTTAATTGTTTTGTAAAACTTCGATTAACTTTTGATGGAAAACGGTTCGATGAATCAATTTGCAGACTAACAGGGGTATTGGGGGTCACATTAGTCTTTGCATCAATATTTGTAACGTAGTGGTAGATTTACTGAAAATCCAGAAAAAAGTCATTTTTTGTCCTTTACCAAATAACGGTTAAGGGTGAAAAAAATCACAAAAACCAACGGGAGGGGCTGGCAAGAAATTCATTCGACTTTTCAAAGCTGCCCTCTAATTCCCGTTGCGATAATTGGTTGCTGAGATATCGATAATCAAAGACAAAAGGATCTTTTTTCATTCGAAGTCGGATATCTCAGCAAAAAAATTGACGTAGAGAGATAAAAACCAAATTAAAGCTGTATAAACAAGCTAACTGACCTATACATTGAGTTAACTGAAACAAAATTCCTTAGTCCGATGACCCCCGAAAAAAAAACAAATTTAGAATTTTTTCTCCCGGTATTTCTTATGATTGCGCGATAGCCGTAGATCACAATTTTTTTGCCGAAAGAACTCGAAACTATGATCTTGAAGCTTCAAAAGGCTTTTTTCATCTCGATGCGACAATTTTTCACATAGACACAGCGCATAAATCAAACCAAACAAACAGACCTAAACAAACCCTAAAAAATGAAGAAATTTTGTTCCTGTAATTTTTGGAGTCGTATATAAAAAATTATGGTTCAAAAAACGAACTTTTTTTTAACTCGTCTCTTTTCTTTAATTATTTTAAAGTTTCCCCTCATTTAACTGCTAAAACTAACGTAATAAACGAAAATATTTTACTCTTAGTTCCACGATTAAATTGACGATAGTTTACTGCGTTCCACGGAGAGGGTATGAGGTTGAAGTTTGCAACGTTGGAACGTAATAAAAATTAAAATTTGTTAAGTCCTTTTTTATATTTCGGCAACCTTTGCTTACAATAATCCTCCAACCATTTTTCAAGATTGTTGAAAAAAATCGTCACCGTGTACTCCCATCTAAGGGGTCACACCACTGTAGAATCTTAAAAAAATTGTTTTTTTTTTACTTGACTTAAACGATGCTTTGAACCAATTATAATAAGGGGAAAGAGTTTGGCACCTGTAAAACAAGATCCGCAGGCCCGTATGGGTCTGCGGTGGCAGTGGCTGACCCGTGTGCGAGACATCGACCGTTTTTCTCGAAACACAATTTTCAAAACGGCACGCAGCATAGCTCCAACAATTTTCATCATTTTCACTCTCAATTTTGGGTACATGTTTAAAATAACATTCCGAAGAGAAATAAGTACGGGCTTTTGTATGAGTTAGTTATAACATTAGTTATTACCGAATGATTGTCCTTTTTTTCTGTCGAAAATTAAGTTTTTAGTTTAATGCTTGCCAATTACACAAAAATTAATATTTTCACAATTCTCTACGTATTTCTCTAGCTATACTCGTGTAAATTAATAGATTTTTTAAAATTTTATTCTAAAATCAAATTTGCGTCAGCTATACTGCGTGCCGCAGAGCGTCTCAAATTCAACATGCCTCGCCAGAATGGCTCCAGCGTCACCTTTTGGCATAATTGTTTAATATAAATTTCATTTTGTTCACTTGAAAGATATGGCTAATAACATCCTTGAATATTAATATTCTCTTATTCCTCCTTCTACAAAAAAAAATCGCGAAATATCACTCAATTTTGGACGTTTACAGTGGTGTAAGCTCTTATGGTAAAACGAGCGTGCGCTCTTGATTTCTATCGATTTTGTTCAAATTTAAACCAGACATTGTTCATATTATTATGCAAGTTTGAGTGAAATTTCAGAACAGTTGACTATTTAGATTGGGAGATAATGGATTTTTTAATTGCAACTTTTAACACTGCAGGGTCTGCATAGGCCGAAAGTCAGGTCACATAATTCGGCGTACCATTCTATTGTGTTTATGGATTTTGAAAAAAAAAAATATGATTATATAACAAACTAGTTAGGGAACGAGTGGAAAAGTTTGAATTGTCTTCACTATTCAGTTTTTCTAAAGACGTTCAGTAACGACAGAATAACTCTCGGTAAAAAATATTTATCCCCTATAATAAGAAGACATTATGCAACACCGCAGAACAGCATTGTTCAATATTTCGATAAAAAAGATAATTATTGTGTTCCTAAAGTTAAACACATTTAACGTGAAGAAAAAGATTTGCGTTCTAAACATTAATATTTCATATTGTTTATGTTATTGCATTGTGTCTTCTCATAGAGGACAAATATTTTTCACGGAAAATTACTCTGTCTAAATTTCAATACAGACCCTAGAGTGTTAAAAGTTACAATTTCAAAATCCATTATCTCCGAATCTAAATAGTCGACTGACCTGCCATTTCACTGAAACATGCATAATGATACGAATAATGTCTGGTTAAAATTTGAACAAAATTTATAAAAATCGAGAGTGCACGCTTGTTCTACCTTAACGCGTTCAACCATTGACCATTCAATTCTGTTGCCCTGGAGGTTTGGACCCGGCGACTCTGAGTATGAGATGATGGTAGCCGTAAACATTGAGATGCAAGAAGGACGTTGCGTCCTCGCCCTTTGTTTTGAAACGTACATACGTTAGCGAAAGACCTTGCATAGATTGGTGGTGCGATCCATGGTGAGATATTGTTTCTGAGCGAAGCCGAAGGGTTCAACAAGTTCCTTGAGGTCAGCCTCGCTGGTGCTCTCGCAGAGATTGGAGACAGCGGTGATATCCGGGCGGATACTGGAACTGTATACTGTGGCCGCAACAATTGATGCGGTTTCTCATCCTCGGCAGTACGTACTTGATGCCCTGGATAAATCCGATGGTCCATCTAGATGGTAAATCGATGCTACATTAGTTCTGTTTTCTACATGATAGCCCAGGTACCGTACCTACCATGTGTATGCGTACGTTATCGGTACCAGTTTAGTATGGTGAGGATACGGAACCGGTATATTTTACTATTGCACAGTGTACCAGTACCATGCTAGTAACACATACATTTGCGTGTAGTGGTGTACTACCGTACAGGTTCACCGAGGGTCTTCTATCTTTGTACATCATACCAATAGTACTCTCGGTCATCAGGGTGAAGCTATCGAGGAATCGCCAAAGGTCCACAAATAATCCGTGTTTGAGATGTGACAGTTTTGCGTTCGTAGGCAAAGGGTGTTGAACTTTCGTGCATAATTTTGGTCGCACACTGATCAGGAAATCGAGGATTTCGAGGGGTAATGGAAATGGCTACGGATCATCGAAAAATATGCTATCTGCGATTTTTTCACGAATAAATACCGAGGTATTTCTGCGAAGAGCAAATAAGCTTGAGTTTTTTGCACCGGAGCCGTTGGCTGTTTGACACATCGGCGAGCGAGAAAACAATGCGAGGGAAGATCGTGGCAAATTGCAAAGAACGTAAATTGAGGTTATAGCACGTACGTACCTTGACTTCCGGTGTTTTCTCCTTCGACTTCTCGCTGTCACTGTGTTCCTCGATCTTCTTCATGTAATCGGCCGCTGCGGTTTTCTCGTAGATTATTTCTTTGTCGTCGGTGGTGTGCCGGCGTCCTGATGCGTTCTTCACAGCAAAAAAAACTCACCAAAACGCGACGAAAACAAACTTCACTCGATCACACACACTATTTACATTCTATCACACACATCGTATGAAATATATTTCGAACGAATGTTCGAGGTTATGGCCGGAGGTTATGGCTCCGGCTTTCGACCTGTCAAAAAATAAATTGTTCCGGGAGGAGGCGAGCGCGGTCGGTAAACACAGGACGAAGCGAGCTGCGCGCCGCCAGTGAGAAAACGGATGCACTGAACGCTCGCTCCGGTACATGATATTTTGAGCTTTGTTGGTACATTTTTGCTAAATTGATGTAAAAATTTCAAAATGCTTTTTCTCCGCCATTTGTTCATGAAAACAGGTGAAACGAAGCTCAAAATGTGTGCTCTTTCACTGTCGAGAGCATGATTCGCGCCAAATTAACGAAAATGCGATGCAATGGTTAATAATTCACAGTTTTTCGCATGGTAACCACAAACTGCAAATTTTTTTTCGAAATTTTGGAAAATTTTGCGAATCATGCTCTCGGAGCAAGCATCCTGCATGCACACAACAAATTTCAATCCAATTGGTTGATCCGTTTGGGAGAATTCCCATTTCAAAATTTCGATGCGGTCGGAGGCATGTGGCACATGGCCTTAAGGAAACTTTATGAAAATATATCTCTTGCGGAATTTCCATACAAACCAATTCGAACATCTGACTTTGATAGCCTGCGGTGTAAAAAAAAATGTACCACGCACATCGCGCCAATTACTTAAAAAAGTTGCTTAGTTATCATCGATTCATATCATTTGTAGAAATGCCATGCGAAAAACCAAAATCAGATGATTTTTTTTCGAAAAATAACATAAAGTCCAAAATGTCGAAAACCGTGGGACTTTGACTAAGCTGAAATTCCCGCATTTAACATCTGATTGTGAGGAAACGATATTTCTATACCACTACCCAGGTAGGAATTGACGATGAAAAAAGGGCTCGCCAAGCTCTGAAACAAGGCTCACATTTTTTAATTCAGGCTGAGCACCAGCCTGATTTCAGGCCTAGCTGAACCTCTGAATGATAACGCGGTTTCAGGCTCTTGCACACAGGCTTGACCAAAGGCTGGTAGAAAAGCCTGTACTAAGCCTGAAACGACGAAACAACAAGGCTCAAAACGAGCCTTAACGAAGCCTTCACGAGCATTTATGACCAGGCTTTTCCCAAACTCTTCCCGAGGCTATATGAGGCCTGTTTTTAGTTTTCTATATTCTACATTGGGGTAAATTTAATAAATTTGTAAAGAATTCATTTCATTTGTTATATATATTTATTATTTGTTATATTATTTGTTACAAAATATATATAAAAAATATTATAAAAAAACAATACTTTATTTTATTGCGTACTTTTATTTTCGTATATACTTATTTGTGTACCTCATAAATATCGATAAGAGCATATGTTTAAATGTTCTGAGCTGCCTCCTTCGCTTTCGTTTTTCGTGCCTTCGCACCCGACAAATTTATTGCTAAATTTTTTTTTCATAAAAGTACAGAAAAAATATTATTTTAAACTTATTTTATTTTATCACAACCTGAAACAAGCCTGCATCCAGCCTTGATTTATCAGCCTCAAAATTCACCGGCTGAATGAACCTTGAAATAACCCTGAGTTTAGGCTAAGCAGCCAGTCTTGGTTCCAGGCTGCTCCAAACGATGCAATGAAACCTGGGCCAGGTTTGTCTCACTCAGGCTCGGTGAAACAAGGCTCGCACAAGCTTGTTTCCATCGTCAGCCTTTTGATTTCCGACCTGGGTATATGTACGTACCGGTGACTACCAGCACAGTTGGCTGTTGTGACGATGGTCCTTAGATTTTTTAAAAACTAATCGGCCCCTGCAATCATCTTTATATACTATACCCATACAAAGGTAATTTTGAAGACCCCAGACTTTCCATATTATCGAATATAAAAATAATAGCCCACTATGAAGGCGGTCCTCGATCTTTAACGTCTTCAAAATGATCTTCCCCTATATATACATGTAAGAGCACACGTATGTAATACCAGAGATAGTGTACACTCAGCTCGCCGCTGCAACGGCGAGTTGAAGAGCTCGCCGTTACGCCATCAGCCTATGAGACGATGACTGTCGGTGCATTCATAGATGCACATATACACATACACACACACATATATATAATATATATATATATATACATATAAATTTGTACCTACATACACCGCCAGTCACGCTCTTGAGCCTCGGTATCTCCATTTGCTCGCCTATTTTCCCGGTGCCATTTCTTTCTTCTCGATGTATATATATATATACTATTTCTATAAATGTTTATACGTATATAGGGGCAAGGCGGCTTAACGTATGTATATGTGCGTGTGAGGACCTAGCATACAATATATATATATATATATATATATATATATATATATATATATATATATATATATTGTATGCTAGGTCCTCATATATATATATATATATATATATATATATATATATATATATATATATATATATATATATATATATATTCACATGTGTGTGTGTGTGTGTGTGTGTGTGTGTGTGTGTGTGTGTGTGTAGCCGTGGGTGTCTGTATAGTTGAATATGCATATACGGGGCATCAGCCTCTGTCGAAGATCCTGGACCGGGTGTTGCGCCTACGTTGAGGAATTTCGCGCATATTCACGTCCGCATCGGCGGGACGTTGAGCCACCGCATCGTCATTGGTATATGGCGTCCAGCATATATATATATATATATATATATATATATATATATATATATATATATATATATATATATGTATGTATGTATGTATGTATATATGTATATATATACAAGTTGACAATTATAAGAAGGCCATGCAGTTTTGACAGGTCGGCGCGGAGATTTCGCGACCGAGAAAAATATGATACTCAATAATATATCCAGTCCTTTTCGAAAAAAAATACAGCGTATTTTTGTGGTGTGTTGTATCTGCAAGAAAAAGTTGAGCGTTCTGAAAAAACATCGAAATTCCATTTCGAGTTCAGCAGAATTGAGATAACTGAATGCCGAATACACAACACACCAAAAAAGAATGTTTCCAATGGAATGAAATTCCATTTATCCACTTCAAAACGCACCTTTGCTAATTTTTTTCTCGATGACGAGATGAACAAAAAAGTTTACCACGAGTGTTTCGTATGCGGAATTGACTTATCTTCATTTTGCTACACCCATAAGGCAGTTTTGATTTTTTTCCAGAATGCTCAATTTTTTCTGGCAAAACTACCGCTAAAAAGTACGATATATTTTTTTTTCGTAGAGGATTTGAAAAAGCATTGAACATGATGTTGTTCTCAGGCGCGAAATCTTCACACAAACCCTTAAAAACACACGGCCAACCTATACCTAATTGGGGAACATTACGATATCTGTGGCCCCTAATTTTCACCATGCAGCCTTTATATTTGACCCAAAATAAGACTTTTTTCGAGTGTCCAAAAACGAAAGTCGATCCTTAAGGGGGTGAAACGGGGGTTTTAAAGTTTGGGTTTGTTTCGATGTTTCTTTTAATGCTCACATATGTGTGGCATATACAGTTAAGGAGTTAAAAGTACTACTTGACTGTCTACATGCACCTAACAGCGAGGAAAACATGGTGTTATATGTAAAATAAATTTGGTAAGTTTCAAGTAAATCTGGTCAAAACATAAGTTTTTTTCCTACAAACCTTAACACTCCCGTTTAACCCCATTGAAGGTTACATTTTGGAAATTGCTGAAATACACGTTTAATTATTTGTATTGGACTGCATTTATACCAAGTTTCAAGCCAATATGACCAAAAAATATGCTGTCTCATACAAACTTTAAAACCCCTGTTTCACCCCCTAAGGGTCGAATTTCGATTTTTACCACTCTTGAAAAAAGTTTTATTTTGCGTCGAATGTGAAAACTGCGTGGTCAGAAATAGGGGCCGCAGATTTCGTAATACTGCCTATAATTTTCACCCTGTATATGTAGATATAGCCTGCATGTATTAACAAGCAAAAAAGCGTAACTTACAAACGCTTTGAGTCGAAAAATGATGTGGGTTATGCGTCCTTTTGGCCCTTAGACTTTGTATATATGTATACACACAATACACTCATATATATATATTTTATTTATTTATTTATTTGTTTATTTATTTATAACCACATTTTTTAATGCGTTTGCATCCGTAAGGATTCAATGTACATACGTTTTGCGATGAACATCCATCAAGAGTCTCGATGAGAGGCTCGACACTAGTATACACATACATGTGTGTATGCATATATATATATATATATATATATATATATATATATATATATATATATATATATTGTGTACGATGCATATACATGACCAGAATAAAGATATATCATTCGAATGGACTCACACGTGCATAAGATGCATATAGGAGGTGCGATGTGGTGGGTCTTCCATAGCGATACATCCGGAAGACGATAATCCTCGAATGCCCCGCGCAAACTCTTTCGTGGCTTACCTCCTCCCTCGTGTACGCGCTCACCTCTCGCTCTTTATCATTTTATTCACTTCTCATACCATTCTGTTCGTCAATTATGCACCCATGTAGATATACACATAAGCCTACTTAAATTAAATATATATATATATATATATATGTGTGTGTGTGTGTGTGTGTGTGTGTGTGTGTGTGTGTGTGTGTGTGTGTGTGTGTGTGTGTGTGTGTGTGTGTGTGTGTGTGTGTGTGTGTGTGTGTGTGTGTGTGTGTGTGTGTGTGTGTGTGTGTGTGTGTGTGTGTGTGTGTGTGTGTGTGTGTGTGTGTGTGTGTGTGTGTGTGTGTGTGTGTGTGTGTGTGTGTGTGTGTGTGTGTGTGTGTGTGTGTGTGTGTGTGTGTGTGTGTGTGTGTGTGTGTGTGTGTGTGTGTGTGTGTGTGTGTGTGTGTGTGTGTGTGTGTGTGTGTGTGTGTGTGTGTGTGTGTGTGTGTGTGTGTGTGTGTGTGTGTGTGTGTGTGTGTGTGTGTGTGTGTGTGTGTGTGTGTGTGTGTGTGTGTGTGTGTGTGTGTGTGTGTGTGTGTGTGTGTGTGTGTGTGTGTGTGTGTGTGTGTGTGTGTGTGTGTGTGTGTGTGTGTGTGTGTGTGTGTGTGTGTGTGTGTGTGTGTGTGTGTGTGTGTGTGTGTGTGTGTGTGTGTGTGTGTGTGTGTGTGTGTGTGTGTGTGTGTGTGTGTGTGTGTGTGTGTGTGTGTGTGTGTGTGTGTGTGTGTGTGTGTGTGTGTGTGTGTGTGTGTGTGTGTGTGTGTGTGTGTGTGTGTGTGTGTGTGTGTGTGTGTGTGTGTGTGTGTGTGTGTGTGTGTGTGTGTGTGTGTGTGTGTGTGTGTGTGTGTGTGTGTGTGTGTGTGTGTGTGTGTGTGTGTGTGTGTGTGTGTGTGTGTGTGTGTGTGTGTGTGTGTGTGTGTGTGTGTGTGTGTGTGTGTGTGTGTGTGTGTGTGTGTGTGTGTGTGTGTGTGTGTGTGTGTGTGTGTGTGTGTGTGTGTGTGTGTGTGTGTGTGTGTGTGTGTGTGTGTGTGTGTGTGTGTGTGTGTGTGTGTGTGTGTGTGTGTGTGTGTGTGTGTGTGTGTGTGTGTGTGTGTGTGTGTGTGTGTGTGTGTGTGTGTGTGTGTGTGTGTGTGTGTGTGTGTGTGTGTGTGTGTGTGTGTGTGTGTGTGTGTGTGTGTGTGTGTGTGTGTGTGTGTGTGTGTGTGTGTGTGTGTGTGTGTGTGTGTGTGTGTGTGTGTGTGTGTGTGTGTGTGTGTGTGTGTGTGTGTGTGTGTGTGTGTGTGTGTGTGTGTGTGTGTGTGTGTGTGTGTGTGTGTGTGTGTGTGTGTGTGTGTGTGTGTGTGTGTGTGTGTGTGTGTGTGTGTGTGTGTGTGTGTGTGTGTGTGTGTGTGTGTGTGTGTGTGTATGTATATATATATCTAATGCAGCTTTCCGCGAACTCCGCGCCTCTCATGAGTATCCAAGTTTTATGCGATTACGGTCTTTCGTTTTATATATCAATATGTATGTACGTATACCCGACGTACGTTCATATAGCTGCATGCACGGCGGGTGAGTCGCGGTGGATGAATATGCAGAAATATTTTCGCATGAGCGAACGTGGGAATAGCGGCGAGTGTCAGCACAGAGAGATAGGTTGAGGGAGAGGAAAAATAGAAGAGATGAAGGGAAGAAGAAAAAAATAAGAAATAAGAAGAAGAATAAAAGGAAGAATCGAATCGGGCATGGAGAAGCGCGCCGGAGAGCAAAGAACATAACTGCGCGGCGCATACACACCTGTTGACCCGAGTGTCTCTTCGCGCAACTATAGGACAGACAACCTCGCAAGAAATAGTTATTTATGTATATACATACACTTCGTGTACGAATAGGGTGCATCGGGGATTACTTCACTAACGCGAGACACGCGTTTTATTTGTATTTGTATATATATATATATATATATATATATATATATATATATATATATATATATATATATATATATATATATATATATATATATATATTGTAATTTAGACGATCACCATACTCAGATTGAAATTATTCCGATCAAGTGAGTTCCAAAGATTCCTGATATTTCCAAATACTGATCGTTCCAAATATTTTTATTTTTGTTCAAAATATTGTACAAATTTTAAACAATGTTTTAACCAATATTTTTAAATGAATTTTTAATGAATATATTTCAAGACATTCAAATGAATGCATTTAATATGCTTGAATGTATCAATTTGAACTTCTTGAACAAGACAAGATCTTTAGACAGTATTTTGAGTAACATTTAAAAAGAAATGTTTCATTAATATATTCAAATAAATTTGGAAACAACATTTTCAATAACATTAAAAAAATTTAATATTTTGAAAATGTAATTGCAAAATATATATATTCTAATTTAGACGATAGCCATACTCAGATTAAAATTATTTCAATCAATACATTTGAATAAATCTCAATGTATATATTTTAATAAAAAAATTCAATAAACTTTTAATAAAAATATTTCAAGACTTTTGGATGAATACATTTAAGGCGGTCCTCTAGTTTCTCGGGTCGAAAAAATCGATTTTTTTTTCGTAAATCACATCTACAACATGTGTAGAAAATGTGTGCCAAAGGATTTTTCGATATTCCAAGTGATTCACAAGTTACGGCCCTGGAACGGAGCAGGTATACGGAGCAGGTATACTTTCAAACGCGTTTTTCTCGAAACACCATTTTTCGAAACGGTGACCACGATATTTTAGAAACTACTGCACCGATCTTATTCAAATTTATACAGCATCTTTAATATGTTACAAGCCAGCGATTGAACTAGGATCATCATGATTGCTTCGATAGTTTTTTTTTGTACGAGCGAAAAACTTAAGAAAAAATGAGTAAAAAATAGAATTTAATTTTCAAAAGTGTATAAAAAAGTCAATTTTTGTAATTTAGAATTTACTCTAGTTCAATCGCTAGTCTTAAATATGAAGATTAAAATGCCGTTTGGTTTTTTGATTTCAGATAAACAGAACAGCCGCAATCTTGGTCACCGTCAAGCACCTCTTTTACTTGATGTCTTCCTGTCGGCCACTATAATCTTTATTCTATTATATATTTTGACTTCAAAAAATTTGTAAAGCTCATTTAAATGTTAATAAAGATTATGCAAAAACAATGAGATTGATTATTTCGATGCTTTGCCCGTAAAAAATTATTGAAAAAGCCGTAAAAAAACAGCCGAGAAACTAGAGGACCGCGTTAAGCAAATTTTAAACAACATTTTAAGTAATATTTAAGACTAAATGTTTCATTAATATATTTCAACAAATGTTGGACAATGTTTTCAAAGTATTTACAAAATGTTATATTTTGATAGTGTATTTTTCAATATAGTGTTAAATATTGTTCTGAATTTATCATTTTCAATTGGCCATGGGATTTTTTCACTACATCAATTACGGTTGTCGTCTCGTGTAAAACTATTTTAACCAATGAAGAAAAGAAAAAGCCTGTAACGGTTTAAAGTTTGATGATGAGTTCGGAAATTCGGTACCGGAAGTGCACTGCCCTCTTCTCGTACGCCAGGAAGCGTGAAAGTTGGGAGTGTAAAAAAATGATTATTCTATTGGTCAAAATAGAATTAGATCGAAGACCTACCATCGCTCTATCTCCTTTCCTGTCTCTCCTCTCTCTCGCTCTCTCCCTCTTTCTCTCCCTCTCCCTCTCTCCCTCTCTCTCTCCCCCTCTCGTGTATGCATATATATGAATCTTCGTTGCTCGAGGGCCATCGGGAGTCGGCGGTTAAAAGGAAGCGAACACCACACCGAGGGAAGTACGATGCTTAGGTGCAGGTGTCACCTGAGCGGTACTTGGGCCAAGACGCAGGTTGAGAATATAACCCTCGGTTCCGGTAGGGTTATACCCCGGAAACTAGACATGCGTTATCGAGTAAGATAGCAAAGCCGGAACTTCGCAGCGGTTGCGCATGTGCATGTGTGTGTGTGTGGGTGCCGGTGTGGGTGCGGTTGTGCGTGCGTGCGTGTGTGTGCGTGTGCGTACGTGTGTGTGTGTGTGTGTGTGTGTGTGTGTGTGTGTGTGTGTGTGTGTGTGTGTGTGTGTGTGTGTGTGTGTGTGTGCGTGTGTGTGTGTGCGTGTGTGTGCTTCCGAGGAAAACGAACCAGAGGCAAATTAATAAAAAAATAAGGGGTGCATCCATAGGTAGTTCAGCAGGTGCCCTTCTTTATAGGCTTACGATACACCCAGTCGCGCACGTAATACATCGTACGGTGATCGCTCGACCAACGGAGAACCTCGAAGCGTGCAAGAATATAGCTCATCATAAATTCACGAATAAGAAATTGTACCTGGGTTGTGAAAAAGTCGATAATTTCTTCATAATTGATACGAGTGTAAATATATAAACATGTACTTCTCATCATCGGATTTCCAATTGAGGGCAAGGGGCCCTGACCCCGGACAAGGGCCGCATGCTCGATTTTTTTAGAAGTAATGTCGTTCGTGGTGTGATTGAAATCGTAACTGAAAGGGAAGAAAGAATTGTAACAAGAAAATTGCAAGTGAGAGAGAGAGAGAGAGAGAGAGGGTGGGAGGGAGGAAGAAAAGGATGAGCGAAAAAAGGGCCGAGGGGGTGCGGAGTGAGACTGGGCAAATCGAGTAAACCAGTGAGAGGGAGAGACAGAAGGAGCAACCGAGCGACTGAGGGGAGAAAAAGGGCAAAAGGGAACAAAGAGAGAAAGAGAGAGATAAGATCAAATAGAAGTCAGAGAGAAAGAGAGGAAGAGAGAGCGAGAAGATACAGTGAGACGGGGAAGAAGAAGGGAAAAAAGGGAACAAAGAGAGAGAGAGAGAGAGAGAGAGAGAGAGAGAGAGAGAGCAAGAAGAAGACAGTAAAGGACCGTTGTATGGAGCAAGGCAATCCAGTCTCCGGTTTCTCTTTTTCATCGGCGGACACAGTCCAGCGGGAGATTTTCTTACAATGTAACGGTAACGTGCCTTTATTCCCGATAACCTCCTTTATGTATATGTGTGTGTGTATATATACATATATGTATGTATGTGTGTGTGTGTGTGTGTGTATTCGTGTGTGGCCGTGTGTATGTATGTATGTATGTATGTATTTATTTTATTTCCCCATCACTATTCTATGCGAAAAAAAATATGTATACACTATACCGGCGAACAGTTTCCCGACAAAAATTCAAAAAGGTTCCAAAACGATTTTTCGTGCCATTTCGCCGGTGGCTGACATGAATGAATTTAATAAACGGCATTTTGAAGGGGAGGAATTCAACTTCATGTCGGTTCTTTGTTGAAATTTTTTACTATTTTTTACAAATGGTACCCTTTTCAAAAACGACCATTTCTCGCCTTTTTGTTCCTCTTCTGGTAGACCTCGTTTGCAGGCAACATTTTGTTGTGCATATCTTTGACCGGAATCACAAAGGGGGAAGCTCAAGCTTCAATTTTGTTATTTCTTGAACCTCCGTACGATTTTTTTTTCGAAAGATATTTCGATTAAAAAAAAAGAGACAATTTATAAAATAACGTGTAACGCGAAAACGACAAGGATTCAAGGAAAACCTCAAGATGATAATAAGTTTAATCGATTTTCGATGACATTGCGAGAATTTTTTCAGATTTTTTTTTTCGATTTTTTTTTGTTCACCTTTTTTCGGTAAAAAATCGGATGATTTAATTACCGTAACTAGAGAACTAAGGGGTTTGGGGTAAAATCTCAAGAGAGGAAAAAAAATGTATTTTTCTATTTTCAACGCAATATAATTATTACAGTTTTTTGTTTTCGATATTTTTTCCCCGTTAAAATTATATAGTTTTCTAGTCACGTCAATCGATTGATTTAAACCGATTCTATTGCGATTGCCAAAATCGCGAAATTTCAAACTGCCGTGGCGTCGATTCTATTTGAGTGGCATAAATTTAATGGGCGGGTTTTATAAAGGATTTTGGAGAACTCAAAATGCCCCTTGATTTATCTCGATAGCTCGATTATATTTTCCGAAAAGTGCACTTGAAAAATCATCAAAAAAAGAGGCAAAGACGTGGAAAAAATGCCGAAAATCGATGGTCCGACTTCGAAATTGTGCCAAAAATCGAATAACAATTGTAGCTCGGCAATCTAAGCGGCACTTTTTAGCGCAAATTATTACGATGGGGATGTGCAGAAACCGGAGTTTCAAACCGGAATGAAAAATAAATGAGCGGCGATTGAGTGAAGAAACTTTTTTTTCGCCCGAAGTGATCGAACAATTTCACTTAAACGTTTTCTTAAAACTTCTTACCAATGTCGTTTAACCCCCTGAATACGAATTCACCATTAAGGGGGGAGATACCTTGAGGCGCGGAATTTTTTGCTGATTTTCATGATTTTTTTTTAAGGACCGATTTTTTCATCATTTTTGAGACTTATGTAAGGGTATGCTTTATTACTACTTTTAGCTGTTACATGGTATTTTTTTATTAATCTTTAAAAACTGGCGGAGGCGTGGCCCCGCTTCTAAACTGCATTACCAAACTGGCGTGACGTACAGCTAAAAAAATAATCGACCGATTCTAATAATATTTGTTATAAAACTTTCTAACCTCATTGTCTAAAACACAACCCTAAATGTTTTTTAAAATAAAAAAATAAGTGTATTTCTATTGCAAAATGTGCCCATTTTTACGGAAAATTCATTTATTTCATAAGTTTTCAACATTTCTCACTTTTTCTTGGTTCATATTCTGCGTATGAGTGTTAACGAAAGAACAATCTTTGCTCGTTTTTTTTCAGATTAATCCCGTCGGCGCTACGTGTCACGCCGTCTGGCAACATCCGCCGCAACCCGTTTAGAAGATGCCATACCGCCGCCATTTTTAAAGATTAATTTTTGACAATACCACGTAACAGCCAAAAGTAGTAATAAAACATACCCTAAGTCTCAAAAATGGTGACGAAATATTTCCTTTTTAAAAAAAATCATGAAAATCATACATTTTCTCCTCGCTTCAAGGCATCTCCCCCCTTAATTCCCCCCAAAACCCTAAATATCTATTAAGGGGTTACCCCCACTTGCGATTTTGAAAAAATCGATTTTTTTTATTGCATTTTTTTGAAGTATAAGTATCCGGGCCCATACTTCTGAATGGGCCCGGAATACATGACTTTATGTAAGTTTACAAAAAAAAATATTTTCTTCGTATAAACTGAAATTGAAACTTTAAACGCGTTTTTCTCAAAATGGCATTTCTGAAGTCGGTGACCAAGATTACTCGAACACTAATGAACCGATCTTCTTGAAATTTTGCAGGCTTATTTAATACATAAAAATGTAGTCTTTAATCGTTCGATTTTTTTTCGAAAAAAAATCGCCGTTTTATAGCCAAAAAACGGCCGTTTTTTTCGTTAAAATCGAACCATTAACTTTGACTGTCCGCCATTTTGTGAAAAATGAATATTTTTTAAAATCCTTCGATTAAAGACTAGTTTATACTTATATTTGACTAAATCCATCCGCATTTTTTTTTCAGATGATCCACTTCGCCGCAATGTTGGTCACCGCAAACCGTGTATATAAAAACATTATTTCATTGACGGCCATTTGCCACTAAACAATGTAATATTTTTCAATAAAAAAATTACTGAAAGTTCTTCAAGATGTGTTCTTTAAGATGGTATATTGATCGATTAAAAAAGTTTTGTAGTTTTCTTTAAAAAAATTCATGAAAAAGGCCTTTTTTTGCGCTACAAGTGGGGGTAACGCCTTAAAAATCGTCTAGTGTGTACGGAGACACATTTGTTTACGTTTAGCCGGGGTAATTTTGAGCTCTCGACTAAAACTCTGTAATTCTGTAATCGGCGAAAACCAAAGTGATGCTCCTTGTCAGTCAGTGGCGCGTGTTCCGAGGTATCCCGCGAAATTTCTAATTGGCAAACGCAATTTCCTTCCTTCGTTTCGCGCGGTGGGCTCGCGCTGGGTGGTCACGATGATGAGTTGTACGCGGATTCACGCGCTAATATCGCTCGACTATATTAATTTTAATCCACCAACCCCCACCACCCCCGCGTCGTAGTTTCCGCCCGTATATACAGGGTGTCCCGCTTGTCTCTGCCACCCGAAATAACTCGTTAATTATCGATGTGACAAAAAAATGTTCCAAACAAAAGTTATTCGGTGTGAAGCAGGGGGCCATCAAATGCGACCGTTTTTTATTTATTTCGGTGGAGGCGCTGACGCACAGTGAAGGTCACCTCGACTTTTTTAAATGGAATGGTACATTTTTTTCAACCATCTTGTGGAGCACCTCAAGCCGCATAAAAAATATTTGGGGGTCAAAGTCGTTCAAGGTCATTCAAGGTCAGTATCGATGGTACAAATCTAAATATCTCGGATCTACCAAATATTTGGTGGTGATCCGAGATAGATAGATTTCTATTTCATTTTAATAGGTGACCTTGAATGACCTTGAATGGCCTTGAGGTGCTCCACAAGACGGTTGAAAAAAAATGTACCATTCCATTTAAAAAAGTGAAGGTAACCTTCACTGTGCGTCAGCGCCTCCACGGAAATAAAAAAATCGTCGCATTTGATGGTCCCGTTCACAGTGTACAACTTTTGTCTCGAACATTTTTTTGTGACGTCGATAATTAACGAGTTAAGCGAAGTGGCGGGGATAAGCGGGACACCCTGTATATAAAATCGACGTTCCCCTCGTTACTTCGTGCTCCAAGGTACAACGATATTTCGTGGGGAAATCATTATTTTAATATGTATGTAATAAAATGAAATAAAACCATCATTAGGAGCGAAAAATGAGGAAACTGTGCAACAACTAAAAATGACTAGCTCCATATATTTGAAAATCAAGCTTTAGAGCGCGCTTTACACAAGATTTTTTTTCACCGTACGCTTGCGTTTTTTTTTGCATCATTATAATATGCAGCCTTGCAGAATTTTCTACTCGGACGAAAAATCGTACTATCAATTTACCAAAAGGGGTTTTGAAGCGCACAAATCCAATTTTATTTTTCTCTTTTGTTTTCATTTTTTCGATTTTTTTGTGCCCAGTACGTTATTTTGAAAATTCCGAGTTTTCACGATTTTCGCACTTTGCAAAATCACGTGCTGAACTTTGAAAAACCGTATTCTCACCATTTAGTGATCAGATCTTTGAAAAGGACACCGTTAGCTTTAGTCTCGTTTTTTCTTTAATTTGACGATTCTTTTTCGCATTGTTATTTAGTTTTTTCTTCAAAAAACGGCAGGCTTCAAAGAAAACTATGAGGTTTGGAATATTTAGTCTAAGGAGTAAAAAGTTATATTTTGTTATTTTGAAGTCACTAAATTTTAACTTTAGAGCGCGCTTTGAACAAATTTGGCAATACGATTTATTTGCGATTTTTTTCACCAAGACATTCGGTTTTTTGTCCGGATATAAAATGTACAGGTGGCCTAATAGTTTTGGCCAAGGCTGTATACAGGGTGTCCCTCTTATCTCTGTCACCCGAAATAAGTCGGTAATTATCGACGTCACAAAAACATGTTCCAGACAAAAGTTGTAGGGTGTGAAGGGGGCCAACAAATGCGACAATTTTTTTCTCCAAAATTAGGTACTAACTCGTTCACCTCTGATGTTAATGCTATTTTTTAAAAATAGCATTAACATCGAAGGATACATCAGTATATATATATATATATATATATATATATATATATATATATATATATATATATATATATATATATATATATATATATATATATATATATATATATTTACATTTACGTTTACCTTTGATATTAATGCTATTTTTAAAAAAATAGCATTTACATCAGAGGTAGAAGGAGTTAGTACCTAATTTTGGGAAATTTTCCAAATAACATGCTTACCATGATAACTCGAAATCCTTAGACTTTGGACTGATGTAACCTTGGTTAGATATGTTCCTAACGAGGTGACCTATCACCCCCTTAAGGGCTTAGGCCACGCTAGAAGCCGAAAAAATATGCTTTTTGGGGATTTTTTTTCAGAAAAACTACGAAATAAATCAAGATTACAAAAGAGGGTGTTTATCATCCATATCAGGGACTGTATACAATAATTTTTTTGAAGCGATTCATTTCAAAATGGCGGCTGTGCAGCGTTTCTGCGATGACGTCTCCGCTTTTCCAGGGTCCACGACCGGACAAACAGCTCCTGTAATTTTTTCATTACAATGAGCCAATGAATTTTTTTCGATTATATATAATAACTGCTATAGAAGTACGTAGGATTTTTTCGTTATATTGATTTTTGACCGAATGGCGCACTTCTAAAGTAGAAAGTGAAAAATTTGCCTAAAAAAATCGTCAGATAATTGTTAATAACAAATGAACTATGCAAAATAAAAAAAAAGATCCTACGTACTTCCATAGACAATGTATTTTTCACGATATATTCAACATTTCAAGTGAATCGGTTGAAAATTGTCTGAGTTATGTTTGCGGCCAACTTAAGGGGTACCCCCACTTGCGATTTTGAAAAAATCGATTTTTTTTATTGCATTTTTTGAAGTGCAATTTGAAGTGCAGTTTTTTTTATACCCGGAATAGATGACTCTATGTATGTTTACAAAAAAAAATATTTTCTTCGTGCAAACTGAAATTGAAACTTTAAACGCGTTTTTCTCAAAATGGCATTTCTGAAGTCGGTGACCAAGATTACTCGAACACTAATGAACCGATCTTCTTGAAATTTTGCAGACTTATTTAATACATAAAAATGTAGTCTTTAATCGTTCGATTTTTTTCGTTAAAATCGAACCATTAACTTTGACTATCCGCCATTTTGTGAAAAATGAATATTTTTTAAAATCCTTCGATCAAAGACTAGCTTATACTTATATTTGACTAAATCCATCCGCATTTTTTTTTTCAGATAATCCACTTCGCCGCAATGTTGGTCATCGCAAACCGTGTATATAAAAACATTATTTCATTGACGGCCATTTGCCACTAAACAATGTAATATTTTTCAATAAAAAAATTACTGAAAGTTCTTCAAGATGTGTTCTTTAAGATGGTATATTGATCGATTAAAAAAGTTTTTTAGTTTCCTTTAAAAAAATTCATGAAAAAGGCCTTTTTTGCGCTACAAGTGGGGGTAACGTTTTAAAAAATCCAGTTTTGAGATAAACGCTGCACAGCCGCCATTTTGAAATTAACCGCTTCAAAAAAATCATTGTATTCAGTCACTGATATGTATGATAAACACCCTTTTTTGTAATCTCGATTTATTTTGTAGTTTTTCTGAAAAAAAAATCCCCAAAAAGCCTATTTTTTCGGCCTCTAGAGTGGCCTAAGGCCTCAAGGCTTTGCGTCGACCTTCCTAACACCCTGCATATTCAACAAGTATAATTTTTCCCGCTCCCATACGCACGAATCAATCGAGGAATTTTTCCGTCGCGATTACGTTCAGATACACGCGTGTTTCCCGGTGCAACACCCACGATCAAAACCAAACGAAGAGGAGGCGGAGAATCAATCGATCGTCGTGATTTCGAGGAAACGCGAGACGTTTGTGGTTTTTCCTGAAATTTCGAGGCACAAACTCGCACGTACCGAAAAGTTTCGTAAGCAAGCGGTAGGCGCGCCAACTGAAACTAATTGGTGTTGCTCTATCGTGAGGAAACGGATTAATTAACGAAATACAAGCGAAGCCACGAGAATACACGTAATTTGCATGAACGACAATCGGGAAATACTCGACGGAGCGTTGCGCTTGTTCGTAAAATCGTAAAATACAGAAGAAACGGCGAGTTGCGCGATTCGGTAGCCAGCAGGGAGAAGAAAAACATATATATATACAGGGTGTCCCTCTTATCTCTGCCACCCGAAATAACTCGGTAATTATCGACGTCACAAAAAAACGTTCCAGACAAAAGTTGTATTGTATGAAAAGGGTCATCAAATGCGACCAATTTTTTTTTATTTCGGCGGAGGCGCCAACGCACAGTGAAGGTCATCTCCTCTTTTTTAAATGGAATGGTACATTTTTTTCAATCATCTTGCGGAGCACCTCAAGCCGCATAAAAAACATTAGGGGGCCAAAGTCGTTCAAGGTCATTCAATGTCACCTATTAAAATGAAATACAAATCAAAATATCTCGGATCACTACCAAATATTCGGTAGTGATCCGAGATATTTTGATTTGTATCATCGATACTGACCTTGAATGACCTTGAACGACCCTGACCCCCTGATGTTTTTTATGCGGCTTAAGGTGCTCCGCAAGATTGTTTTAAAAAAATGTACCATTCCATTTGTACCAAATGTACCATTCCATTTTAAAAAGTGGAGACCTTCACTGTGCGTCTGCGCCTTCACCGAAATAAAAAAAAATGGTCGCTATTGATGGCCCCTTTCACACCGTACAACTTTTGGCTGGAACATTTTTTTGTGACGTCGATAATTACCGCGTTATTTCGGGTGGCAGAGATAAGAGGGACACCCTGTATGTATGTGTGTGTATATATATATATATATATATATATATATATATATATATATATATATATATATATATATATATATAATGGAAGGCCTTAATATACCGCAATTATGGAAGGGAAAGAATATAAAGACATTACAAATTGTTCGAGAGAGCTGCTGCTGCTCCTGGTATAATACTGTTGCCGTTGTGTTCTCGCTGAGGAAGCAATTACCCCTTGCGCGAGACATCGGGAATTCCTACGTTTATCGAGAGGATCTATGAGCGCAACGTCGCCTTTGTGTATAAGTGCGTTGGTGCGAATATGGACCACCGCGATTTCATTCGAGCGCGTTCGGAATCGAACTGTCAAAGCTCGGTGTTTTTTTTTCTGAACTTCAGGTGTGTGATTAATACTGATCTCCTTCAATAGAGAAAAAAATCTGTTATCGATCAAAAGTAGTCCCGGTAGGCATAGATAAGAGATTGGTGTAGGGAGAAATACGAGTGTTCGATAAAAAATCATGTTAGACTATATATATTTGAATTTATGGATTATTATGATTTTTTATGTAGATAAAATTAATGAATTCATCTTACCAAATAAAAAATCATAATATACTATAAATAATTATATATATATATATATATATATATATATATATATATATATATATATATATATATATATATATATATATATATATATATATATATATATATATATAGAGAGAGAGAGAGAGAGAGAGAGAGAGAGAGAGAGAGAATCATAAATTTAAAAAGTATTTTTATATATATCTCCAATAGATATATCTCAACTACTAATAGACCCGTACCTATCCATATTATTGATGCATATAAAAATATATCCAGCATTCACCCAAATAAAATAAAAATACCCCAATAAAAAAAGTATACCTGACCGCGAATTGCATTACAATTGATTCACCAGCAAAACATAAAATGAAACCCAGCCTTCGTTTTCTTGTCAATAGCCTTTGCATTAAATACAACAAAAAAATTAATCGTGCCAGAAATTCCGGGCACTATTTATTTTTCGTCACACAACGAATGTCTCTTTCTACCTGCAAATTGATTAGCCGTCACGTTTCAATACGGTTCGGATCGGGCAGAGTCGTTGCACAATTATTGCAGCACGATATAAAAATGAGACGCGTAAATGGCGGGGGGGGGGGGAGTACATAACCTACGATACCGAGAAATGCAGGTACCTCGGAATTATCTCGGCTGGTCCATATTAGCACCAACCCGTTGATACGTAAGGCCTGGTTCGGCGAGAACGAGCGAAGAAGGGGAGGAAGAAGAAATTAATCGTTTCCAAAAGGAAAAAGAAACGTGGAAGACAAAAAAAATCAAAGTGCGGCGTGTGCTATCGCAATTTAGAGTTTGTGCTTACCATCTCGCCGGTATATATATATATATATATATATATATGTGTGTGTGTGTGTGTGCACACAGGCCTTAGGGATTTTACGATCTTGCCGAGAGGCGAACTGCGCCAGACGCGGGGGTTGCTTTGAACACACCACGTGCTCACACGGGAGTCTATCGTTGAATGTATGTACACGTATATCCGTAGACGATATGCGCGTAAAAACAGGTAGACCGGACTCTGTAAAAAAGATAGACGAGAAGCTATAGCTTGGAGAAGAGAAAACAAAACAAAGAGAGAGAAACAGACAGTGAAAAAAATATAGAGGGAAGAAGATCATTAGTAAAAAAAAAAAACAAAAAGAGATTAATTGATTAATCGGTTACCGTGGATTGGGGTTACTCTGATCAATTTTGAAACGAAAATCAATATATCTCTTTAAATAATACCGCAAATTAAAAAAAAATTGCAACATGAACTTTTATCAGTCTTTTCATCTTCCAAACGACAATATAAAATATTCAAAAATAAATGAGAAAAAAAATTAGTCGTGATCAAAGTTATAATGAGATTGGGGTTACTTTGATAATTAGATTATTCTTCTTCATTAGAATCGGAAGTAACCCCAATAAAAAATGTAAATAAAAGAGAATTTTTCCTAAAGAAGAAAAAAACAATCAACGGGATCGAAAGTTACGACGATTTTTATTGTTTTGGGGTTACTTTGATCGAACAAATATTGCAGCTTTACTTTTCAAAATCAACTTTATTGATAAACTGATATTTTATTGTACTGATACTGATTTTTACTGACTGACTTTATTGATTAAATGATAAGGGTTTTTATAATTATTTATGCGGCAACACATCCACAAACTTCGAAACATTGAAAAAGTAGCAAAAACAAGTTGCAATACTTGTGTCTACCTTGGTATCGGAATCACAAAACGAGATCACATTGGTTTCATTAGCAACATGTTTGACTTGAACTAGGTCACGCACCAATCACACTAATTGTAAGACAAAAAATATCAAATAAAGATTTGATATTTTTTGTCTTACAATTTACAACTGACGACAAGAAAACAAATATCAAATAACAATTTGATATTCTTTGTCGTACAATTAGCGTGGGTTGGTACAGAATTGTAGGTTGAAAAATGTCACTGTCGCCGAATATCCATAAGTTCAATATCCATAAGTCGAATATCCATAAGTACGAATATCCACAAGTCGAATATCTATAAGTCGAATATCTATAAGCCGAATATCCGTAAGTCGAATATCCATAAGTCGAATATCCATAAGTACGAATATCCATAAGTCGGATACCCATAAGTGAGTATAGAGTAGAAATGAGTGCCAGAAATGGCGGGAGGTAGAGATAAGTGAGTTTGTTTGGGTTTATTTTTGGGGGTATTTGTTTGTTTTTGTTTGGATTCCTCTGTACTCATTTTTAGTCTACCTCCCGCCATTTCTGGCACTCATTTCTACTCTATACTCACTTATGGATATTCGACTTATGGATATTCACTTATGGATATTCAATTATGGATATTCACTTATGGATATTCACTTATGGATATTCACTTATGGATATTCGACTTATGGATATTCACTTATGGATATTCGACTTATGGATATTCGTACTTATGGAAATTCGACTTATGGATATTCTACCCCAATCAAGAAATGTTCTTAATGAACACATTAGAAACATTCCTTAACCTACAATTGAAACTTACATATAAATAACATTATTAAGGCGTTACCCCCACTTGTAGCGCAAAAAAAAGGCCTTTTTCATGAATTTTTTTAAAGAAAACTACAAAACTTTTTTAATCGATCAATATACCATCTTAAAGAACACATCTTGAAGAACTTTCAGTAATTTTTTTATTGAAAAATATTACATTGTTTGGTGGCAAATGGCCGTCAAGGAAATAATGTTTTTATATACACGGTTTGCGGTGACCAACATTGCGGCGAAGTGGATCATCTGAAAAAAAAAATGCGGATGGATTGAGTCAAATATAAATATAAACTAGTCTTTAATCGAAGGATTTTAAAAAAATATTCATTTTTCACAAAATGGCGGACAGTCAAAGTTAATGGTTCGATTTTAACGAAAAAAAAATCGAACGATTAAAGACTACATTTTTATGTATTAAATAAGCCTGCAAAATTTCAAGAAGATCGGTACATTATTGTTCGAGTAATCTTGGTCACCGACTTCAGAAATGCCATTTTGAGAAAAACGCGTTTAAAGTTTCAATTTCAGTTTACACGAAGTGTAAAGTTTCAGTTTATCTCAGTCAATTTTGTTCGGATCGACTTGAAATTTTCAGGACATATTCTCAGATACTTATACTTTAAAAAAATGCAATAAAAAAAATCGATTTTTTCAAAATCGCAAGTGGGGGTAACCCTTTAAAAGACGAAAATAACTATGAATACCTCGAGACTAGCAATGAAGATAATAAGCGGGGTGAAATTGATCAATGATCAATGTTACCTCATCGAAGCGGTCAAAGACACCCCAGCCTAACAACTGTCCCCCATAAAATATGTTTTAGAGGTTAAGCCACACAACAAAACATAATTCTGTGGTTCAATAAACATCTGACAAAGTAATAGTTACCAAAAACATGTCATTGCAACACGCAACTTGTTATTTTTGAAGTAATTCGAGCCAAAAATATAGTTTAAATACAGCACTTACGTTTTTTGTGTTTTTACGGTCACTTGAATCCGTTCGTTCGCGCTGCGTCTGAGTGATGACATAAAGAGAAATTCAGGCTTGCCAACCGTAAAAAAAAACGTTCGGTCGCGTTCAGTAACTTCGTAATTTTAATTTAAAAACAAAACAAAGTTTTTGTCAAAGTAACCCCACGAATCAAAGTAACCCCAGTCCACGGTATTTTAATAGTGCACTGCATATAACCAAATGTAAAACTAAACAACGAGCTAAACATCTACCTACGTGGGTCAAAAAATGGAAACTTCCAAACATATTTTTATTCGATAATAGCTTTTAGCTATATACCCTGAAAATTTCATGAAAATATTCCTAAAATTGAATGAGCTACGGCGTGCATCAGTCGGCCGGGCGAGCGGTGGTAGCACCATATTTCAAACTTTAAACGCGTTATTCTCGCAACACTTTTCAAATTCGGTGGACACGATATCTCGAGAACCAATTGTTGGATTGTTTTCAAATTTACAGGAAATACGATGACAAACATTTAAAGATCGTTGACGATTCTACTTTTTTCGGATCGCTCTTCATTTTTTAATAGTTGCGTAAAAATTACGACTTTTTTCATAGATTTTACATGCTCGAGTTTCAATTCATCGCCACGTTGTTGAAAAAAATTATTTTGAAGATCGACGATCGTCAACGACTCGTATTCATTGTTAACTCGAATAACCAATTTACTTTCCCTATTTCCGATGGACCGTTTAAGCCGGAGAATGTCCACGGCCGGAGGTCGCGAAAAAAAATTTCATCATCTGCCGGTGGCCATGTTTTTGTTGTTTTTCTGTATTTATTGATTATTTTTTAAGACTCTCAATATATATATATACCTTGGTGTTAAAAAATGCGTTTCTTTTTCACCAACCGTTTCCCAGAAAAAATCGGACTATTGCATTTTTTTCCGGCCTCTAGGTACATGCAGCGCCATAATACACAATAATTGAATAGAAATACGAAATGAAGAATCAACAAAAAGAATCGAGTAAAAACAGTTCGACAAAAACGATTGCAAACTAGTAAAAATGAAAGAAGAAAAAATTAAAATGAAATAAAAATAAAAGAAAACATATACAAGAAAATATACGTAAACGAGCCGACCAAATCGAAAGAAAAAAAATACTTTAAAATTATGAAAAAAAACCCATAATAAATCAGTGGGTAAAGAAACATATTTTGAAGTAAACAATACTGGAAAATAGAATGAAAATAAAACCTGCAAAAAATAGGATGGATTAATTAATTACAATAGGTATAGAGAGCCGGAGGAAAAGAGACAGTTAGGAAAAATCGTTTGCAAAAAATCGGAAGAGACAAATAGAGACAGCAATATACAGGAAGAAAATAAAAAAAGCGAGCTGTATACCACAGAGCTGGAAAAGACACGTTGGATAGTCGATCCAATAACTATAATGGTGCTTCGTGGGTACATAGTACTAAAACTAACCCAAACGAGCGTAAACTAATCCTCAGAGAGGAGCTAGGAAGCTGCAGTGGCAGGGGGGGGGGCACGAAAGATCTTGTAACCGATCGTTCGACCACGGCCAGAGCGATTGTAGTAGAGAACTGATTTTACGAGCTCACTCGAGAGAAGCTCTCGAACCACGCCTACATGTATATATGTGTGTGTGTGTGTGTGTGTGTGTGTGTATATATATATATATATATATATATATATATATATATATATATATATATATATATATATATATATATATATATATATATATATATATATATATATATATTCGACTCTTTACGGTCTTACAACCCTTCTCGCTACCGGCACTTCGCCCCTCCCTTCCCTGCCTCTTTGTCATCCACACTAAGTGAGATAAAAATGGAATAAAAAATGAGATATTCCGATTTTTTTCTTAATTCTTCTCGTGACCATGAAGAAGGAGAGAGAACGAAAGAGAGGGAATAATTTTATAGCTCGTAAAAACACGTGTAATGGTGCTTGGAACCAAGATTGCTCGACGTCGAAGACTTTTCTTTTCACTTCGTCGAATAAAATAATTATTTTTGATACGTATTGAAAAAAAACATTCCGTATGGCCTGTTATGAATAGTTGGCATTGTAAAAGGTGTAGCCCGCCATACTTTGGAGTAAAGAACACTATAGACATTCCGTATGGCGTATTCATGATATAAGGATTTTCATGATCATTTAGCGTAATACAAAAATGTGATTTAATATAATAAACAACTATTCTCCATAAGAAATTTAATTATACATTGAGGGTAAATTATTACATTAAAAAAGAATCGTTTTCTATAATTTATTCTATTATACGTGAAAATAAATTATTATTTTAAAAAAGAATTTTTTTTTATAATAAATTCAATCATGCATTGCCTTTAAGAAATTACATAGTTTTTTCACTCACGTTTATTTGTCGCACTTAACACAATAGTTTTGACATTCGATAAAGTGCCAAACACTTACCCTTTCGCTCGGGCCTTTTTTTAATGACAACTATCATCAATTTTATTTTTTGACACAATATAATGCCATTTGAACGAACAAAATATCATAAAAATGTTGCAAACCACAGTAAAAGTTTCTCTAAAAAAATTTACAAAGAATTCCGGGCAAGCGAATTATTGTTTCTGGCCCACAAGACTGTATTTAAGAAGAGATATACACCTAAATGGTCGAGGTCGAGGATTTAGAAGCTACGAACATTCCGTCGACCGTAGAAGACCTACACTATGGGCCTGGTATCGATGATTCCATGTAAGTTGACAAATTTCATGATTTATTCATTCCCAAATTTTCAAACGCGTTTTTCTCAAAACCACGTTTTTCAAATCGGTACCCAAAATTTCTCAAAAACCAATGAACCCATTGCCTTGAGGTTTTTTGTGGTTATTCTACACACCATTATCTAGTACTTGTCATAGGATTTTTTTTTCCGTTACTTTGTTTTTGTTTTATAGGCAAAATAATAACTAATTTTTGGCCCAAAAATCACTATTTATGTTCAAACGTCCGCCATTTTGTCATAAATCGATATTTTCGAAATCGGCTATGACACGTACTAGATTATAGTATCTAATTTAATAATCTTCTTGATTTTTTTTCAGATGATTTTTGAAGAAACGCCAATGGGTACCGTACACGCAGATTTTTTTACGACGCTCCAAGGATCATATGATATCCTTGTATATTTTTGATATTTTTAAATAAAGAAAATTAAACATATTTTTGAATGTATATACTTTTAGATAATTAAAACCTCAATCCGAAATTTCAAATAGTTTTCCTTGAAAAATTCACTAAAATGACCTTTTTCCGGCTCCTAGGTGTATATCTCCCCTTAACATATAGAGTCAGTTTTTTTAATTCGTAAAGTGACCGTCAGATTACGTTATTTAAATAAATGCTCTCCCTTGTGCATACCAATTTATATACCACCATAGAAATTATTCATTATTACTTTCACAATAGATTATAATTATTTTTCAGTGAACGTAAAAAAATGTTCAGGAAGCCCACATTTTTTTTCATTTTTCGGATTATAAGGAATTTGTTTTTTTACGATATTTTTATTCGTCATAGGTCGCGCGTTCGTGCGGTTCCTTACTTCCGTATTCGACTGTCTCTACTATGTACTTGTGGACTGACGTTTCTCCAATGTGCATACCAAAGTGTGTCCTCGTACGAGGCCCTCGAATGACGTAGCGTGACGAACTTTGAGTGCAGCGGATATATCAAACGTATATATATATATATATATATATATATATATATTAGGGTGATTCGTTTCAGAGTAACTTTTTTTTTCTGACCCATCGTGCCCGAAAACCTTTAGTTGGTACCCAAAAACGAAGTTTCGTGAAAGGGGGGTGTTGTCAAAAAAAATTGGAGGTCGCGAATCAAAATTGAAGGTTTCCCATTTGATTAACATTGAAAAAAATGTTTTTCTCATTATTAGTGTTACCATTCCGCGAATTTTGATATCGCGATATTTTCCAAGTGGGTTCTCATAGGAAATATGATACTTTACAATAAAGTTCATTGAGCTATGTCCGTAAATTCAACCGTTTCAGCGGTATCATTATTTCAAGTGAATATTGTATGAAAATATCTATTCAAACGGCTGTAACGCCTAAGCTATTAGATATATCGAAAAAAAATCAAATGAGAACTATGTAGAGAAAGTAATTTGCTACAAAAAAGTCTTATAAGCCGAGCCCGTAAATTCAACTCTTTCTCAGCTATAGGTGGATGAAGTAAATGAAGTATAGATTTATTTTGTTTAAAAAGAATCTATTTATTTTACTTCATCCACCTATAGCTGAGAAAGAGTTGAATTTTCGGGCTCGGCTTATAAGACTTTTTTGTAGAAAATTACTTTCTCTACAAAGTTCTCATCTGAATTTTTTTCGATATATCTAATAGCTTAGGCGTTACAGCCGTTTGAATAGATATTTTGCACAGTATTCACTTGAAATAATGATGCCGCTGAAACGGTTGAAATTACGGCCATGGCTCAATCAACTTTATTGTGGAGTATCATATTTCCTATGAGAACCCACTTGGAAAATATCGCGACATCAAAATTCGCGGAATGGTAACACTAATAATGAGAAAAACATTTTTTTCAATGTTAATCAAATGGGAAACCTTCAATTTTGATTCGCGACCTCTAAATATTTTTTGGCAACACCCCCCTTTCACGAAAGTTCGTTTTTGGGTACCAACTAAAGGTTTTCGGGCACGATGGATCAAAAAAAAAGTTACCCTGAAACGAATCACCCTAATATATATATATATATATATATATATATATATATATATATATATATAGAAAGAGAGAGAGAGAGAGAGGCAATTGTCCCTTCAGGTATACGAAGACAGAGAAAAAACAGGAGAAAGAGAGAACACGTCAAGGATATAATGTCTCGGATTAAAAGGGACATTAATCATGCCGCAGGTATGTACCTACGTATATACACCTAGCTTCGGAGATGCCACGCAAGTTTTTCGACTGTCCAGATATGAACACGCCCACCGGAATTTTTCTCGCACACGCATCGCTTTCTTCTCATGCATATGGTTCTGGCTCCCGTGGTCACACACACTCAGAGACAGCATCACGAGGACCATGGACCTACACGGGCAGATCCTCATCCTGACGCTCGAGATCTCCCCGATACGCAGCGTGGAATCGTGCCCTTTGAGACTATACATGCTCACACATGTACATCTACAGCGTGTCCTGTTATGAATGCATAATCCTGTGACTGTCGATAGGTCAGATCATGTCCTACTATATGCTGGAATTTTAGTTTACTAAAAGACCCACGGTTTTCGAGATAAAAATCATCTGCTTTTGGTTTTTTGCATGCCATTTCTACAAATGATAATTTTTTTAACTCGGTTTACAAAAAGTACTGGTGGTTATTTGTTTTATCGCGAAAAATCTTCTTTTTAACCGCAAATGTTGAGGAAACTATATGAAAAAAGATTTTATGCAGAATTTTCATACGGGCCAATTCGAACATCTGACTTTGGACGCCTGCGGTGTGAAAAAATGTACCACGCATGTCGTGCCAATTACTTTAAGGGGCCATACCAGTGTGAACGCTGAAAATTTGGGTGATTTTCGGGATTTTTTTGGAAGAAAAGTACTGAATTAAATGTTTCGGAAAACTAAGAATATATTTGGCTATATTTGACCAATGTTACATAATTTTTTCATAGAAAAATATTGAGATCGAAGCGACTCGTGCGCTGCCTTCGGAGGCGCCAAAAAAAAGTTCCTCCGCTGCTGACATGATTCCGGCCGATTGAGCAGCTGAAACCGAAAAAGGAAAAAATGTCGTTAAACTGGAAGGTATTTCCTGTACAATGACGTAGGATTTTCGAGAAATATCAAAATCTAACAAAATGGCGTAGTTATGAAAAAAAGTCTGTTTTCTTGCCTATAAAATGGTCGTTTTTTTAAATGCCAAATCGTCAATTTTCATCCAATCAAAAATATCCTACGTCATTGTAGAGTGAATATATTCAAGCGTACTCAGTTCAAATTTCGAGTTAATCGGATAATTGCTCTTTGAGTTACAATATCAGCAAATTTGAAATATCTCATTTCTAAAAAAAACGCGTATAAAGATTTAACTATCGATTTTCGCAAGATAAAATGATATTTACCATAAAAACTGCTAAGTATAAACGTAAAGGATAAAGTATAAACTGTCGAAAAGAGCAAAAAAAAATCGATTTTTTTAAAGTGTCACACTGGTCACACATAGCCCCTTAAAAAGTTGCTTACAAGAAACACCACTTTGGTGTCCTTCTCCGATTTTGTTGAAACTTTTTTATGTGGAAGAGTATCAAAAACTAAGACACTTATTTTTTTATCGGCGGGAAGACGGTTTTAAGGGGTGAAACGCACTCTCAAATATGGGGATGTTTTTCGTTTTTCGTCGATAAAGTTTTCGTTCTCATATCCAATGTGTAGTAGGCGAAAAAATAAAGGTTGTTGCATTTTGAATTTCTTCATATCTCGCACCGTCAAAACGTTATCGACGAAAAACGAAAAACATCCCTAGTATTGAGGGTGCGTTTCACCCCTTAAAACCGTTTTTCCGCTGATAAAAAAAATACGGGTCTCTTACTCTTCCACATAAAAAAGTTTCACCAAAATCGGAGGAGAACACCAAAGTGATGTTCCTTGTTAGTTATCGTCGATTCATATCGTTTGTAGAAATGGCATGCAAAAAACCAATAGCAGATGATTTAAAAAAAACAACATAAAGCCTAAAATTTCGAAACTTGTGGGACTTTTACTAAACGAAAATTCCAGCATATAGTAGGACATGATCTGACCTATTGACAGTTGCAGGATTATCCATTCATAACAGGACACTCTGTGTATAAATATATTAGGGTGGCACAAATTTGAGCTCTATTTTTTTTTGAGAACAATTTTCACAACAACAAGAGAGTAAAAAAACACTAAATATTTATTGGCCGGCGACAGCTTCCTCGAGATGAATTTAAAAATTACAAAGCGTAAAGTTCATGAGAGAGAAATGGACAAAAAAAAATAGATTTTTTAATGAAAATTTTAATTCTTGGGAGGCTTGTTCACGAACGGAAAACTAGTAGTTGAGATACACCCTGTGTATATATATTCATATTTATTGAAATGTATATTTTAATGTGTTTAATTTATAAAAAGCAGATTTAAATATATATATATATATATATACACATGTGTGGGGGTATTTAAATACCTACAAATGTACGTGGTCTCGAATAGAAAACTGGAAGAGGCTCGAACGGAACGGTCGTTTCTCAAGCGATCGCGGTAATTTCAGTGCTCCAAAATAAAAATCCTCGAGCACCTAAATACCAAACATATTTTTCCTTATTTCCCTCACCTCCGATCCCAAGCACTCCGCGCTGTACCTAGGTACGCTAGATGCATACGAAATCGCCGTTGCTCTTTTTTATCTCGCAATTCAACCTGGACAAGATCACCTATCCAATGAAACAACAGTAGTGAATACCGGAATTATTATTTTTCTTCCTACGCAGCTCGCACTATGGTCTTGACGTTTGCATCGTTAAAACGCAACGATAATTCTTCCTTATATTTTTATTGCCTCACATTTTTTATTTTACAAAATCTTTTTTCGGGGATTTAAATT
>OX101794.1:22301890-22316890 GCA_944452715.1 Ophion slaviceki
CGGATGACGGACTTGGATCGTATGGCGAAACGATAGGGAAGGATTGCAGTTATCGGTAGGGGAGTTGTGCTCAAGATGACAGTCAGATGAGACGACACACCCACAATATCTTTTCACATACTCGCGCTGTACGAGCAACGATGAGGTTCCATGGTCGGCCAATGAGTGTTGCTAGCAGCAAAATCTTTGCATACGAAAGAACATGTCCTGACTGATTCATCAACGCCGAGCCCAAACCCCGGAAGCTGATTACGTGAAATTTCGACGGTAGGTTGCTTTTGTGACGGGTGCAGCCACTAAGAAGGGAAAAGGGGTGGCAAAGTTTGTGTGGATCTTGAAAAACATCTGGTCGGATTTACTTGAAATTTGGTATTCGTGCTTCTTGACGCAATTAATGAAACACGTGTTTCAGCGTTTTTGGAACTTCACCCCCTGAGGGGAGAAAGAGGGTGGCAAAGTTTGTATGTAAAATGAAAAAATCTGGTCAGAAGATTTACTTGACACTTGGTATTACTGCTCCTAGACACAATTAACGAAATTTCAGCGTTTTTGTAAATTCAATCCCTAAGGGGAAATGGGGGTTGCAAAGTTTGTATGGTTAAAGAAATAATAAACCTTTATGGATATACACTTGGCTTAGAAATCATACGTCATCACTTATTAAACATGTATCGTAGAAGAAAAAGCAGGCCATTTTAAGGGGACTAGGCATTGAAAAATCTCGATTTTTTTGGTTTTTTGTTGGTGTTCTGTTACTATAATCTCTTCCAAACATTTTGGCGCAAGGAGAACTGAAAAATTCGCAAAATTGAGCTCCGGAGGGCAATGAAACTCCAATACTCCAAACAGTTAACGGTTGGATGCAGACAAGAGATCGCAAGCATCGACAAAAGAAGCTAGAGAAAAAAACCGACGTTCCGCGATTGCTGCCACAGAAAAAGCTCAACCGGAGAAGTCTCTCCACAGCACCAGCAATTTTTAACGTACGTAAGTTGCAATTTTTCTGCCATAGTACTGCGCGAGAACTTCAACGCATTTTTATCGAAACCGCATTTTGTACTGGTTTTGCCGCGATAACTCAAGAACAATTGAAGATATCGCGTTGACTTTTTTTTAAATGAAGATATCAACTTTCTCCACAAAATGAACCGACGTCTATGTAAAAAAAATCGATTTATTATTATTGTTATTACAGCAAATGTCATTCATTTTTCAATATTTTTCAAATTTTAGACGCCATTTTCTTAATTTTCATGTTTTTTCGAAAATTTTAGTTTCAGTCTGTGGAGGAACATCCCCCGAAGAGAATGACGTTTGGTAATTGCCGAAAACCTCAACCGGCCACTCGGAACCGTGGCACTGAGGGAGCACCGCATGATACGCATGGTTTTCTTTATCCACCCGTATCTCCCTTAAATATTTATATTTTCAAAACCTCAACCACTGAATTTGATAGCCTAGAGTCCAATAAAAACGTTGCAAAGAACAAAACGTATGTATATTGTTTCGATTCTTCACAAATGCCATTTGAATTGTGACTATTTTCGGCCGATTTTGCTGCCTAGTCTCCTGAGCACAACTCCCTTATAACCTACTTCTTCATCGAGAAGCCACGACAACCATCACGTCGGAGGATGCCTAGGTGTCCCAATGCTGTAAAAGGACCCCCAACGACGAGCAGTCCGGGGCTTTCTGATTTTTTGCAGTATTCCACGCCGGCCGGATGTAGGAAAGTTTGCGGTCGCCACCACTTCCAATTGATCGGAGTCGATTTGCGTGTTGTCGATTCGACAAAACCAGGGTATCGACGAGTTGGCGTGCGACGCGGTATCGACGCAAGTGCGGCCACTCTTTTGCCTCGATGCATATGAAGAGGAACCATGCGCACCTTGAGGATCCTCGATCACGTATGCCCGCTTACACAAACGGGACACGTTACTGGTCGCCGATCGTTCTCTCGTCATGATCCCCCCCCCCCAGCCATACACTTAACACGCAATTTTAGCGAGCTTCGACTACGTGATCGGATTTCGATTCGTCCGAGAGAGAGACCCGGGCTACAGACACCGTTTGGCCGCATATTTACTTACTCCTGGGACATCTGGGACACCTGGGACATTTGGGACACTTGGGACGTTTGGGACAATTGGGACACTTGGGACACTTGGGACACCTGGGACATCTGGGACACCTGGGACGTGGAGGCGCAGCAGGTTTAAATCGGACACTCCTCGGCCCGCGAAGCGATTCATCGGACAACGACGTTCGCGATGACGATGGCGAAAAAACGAGCCGGGGTGCGAAGACGGTGACGGAAGGAGGGACACGCGAGCTGTCGCTGCATAAAACGAAGAGGAACAAAGACGACGAAGGAGGACAAAGAAACGTGGCTATGTGAGCCCGCATGCTCAACACTTCCGGTTCGGAGCGATCAGTCGCATAAATTCCTATGTTGGATTTACATGACCACTCTACGTAGTCGTCTTTCTCTGTCTTTTTGTACGCTGCTTCGCGTCTCTTTCTCACGTACATTCGAAGTATTCGGGCCGCAGGCATCGCCAAACGTGACACAGGCCCGAGAGGTGAAAGGACCCATTGTGAATGTCAACGGCTGCAGGCGGATTTGGGTTGATTGTAAACTAATAAACCTGCGGTGGCGGACGCGCGGGCGGTCCGCGATGATCGTCGCTGGAGAGCATTGGGCGAGGCCGATAGTCGAATGGGTGACCGCCTAGACGCACAACAGTGCGCGCCCGGACTAGAGGGCACGGCATCGGTTTTCACAACGCTGATCCTGCGGTTTACCCGTTGTGTTTAACTTTTTTCTCGAAACTTTGTTTTAGGAACGGGCGTTAGTCGTATCTAGAAATTTATTGGTCCGATTTACTTCAATTTCGGACGGAGCATAGTTTATAACATTTTCTATCGTATGGTCTGATTTTTTAGATATGTTTAGCCATTTGTGAATGACAAATTGTTAAAGTTGTTTTTTAGTCGAATATCGAACTTTTTTGTGCGGTTTGTCATTTTCGTAATTTTAAACATTTGGGAAAAATATTCGGTCGGATGAAAGTTTCATTAGTATAGTGAACGCACGTTTTTCAATTTTCCGTTTCTGATTACCCTAATTGCCGGAACAACCTACGCCAATTGGCCATGCAGCAACCGCGGCATTATGTTTAAATATCAACTTCATTGTTTATCCATATTTTTTTGTGAAAATAACTCAAACGTGGAAAGACTTTATACGATTTGTGTATAAAATCACGACCTTTTCATCTCGATACCCCGATCCGAGTTTTTTTTAGATTCGCCCAGTTTTTTGGTCCCCAAGATTATGCAGTCTCTTAAAGGGGAAGATATCTTTAGCCGAGGAAAAAATTTTCTGGTTTTCGTGATTTTTTTTAAGAAAATATTTCATCGCCATTTATTAGACTTATGGTATGTTTTATTTCTTCTTTTGGCTGTTACATGGCTTTTAAAATTAATCTTCAAAAAGGGCGGAGGTATGGCACGGCCTTGTAAACAGCATTTTTAAAACTGGCGTGACGTATAGCAAAAAACAAATTGACTGATTCTGATGAAATTTGGTATACATTCTTCCAACGTTATTGTATAAAACATGACCTTTGATGTTCTTGAGAATTAAGAAAATTTGTTTAAGGCGGGATATACATTTACAATCATCAAAAATCGATTTCTTTTTTTTTTTCTTTGAACGATAGAACTATATATGTAGAATATTTGCCTAAAGTTTCAAAGCGAAATTCGAAGAACTTCAAACGTTACAGCCCGTCAACGCTGTGCCTCACCGCTCGGATTCGGAGCGGGCGTGAACTTCAAACGCGTTTTTCTCAAAACTGCATTATCGAAATTGGCGTGCAGGATTACTCAAAAACTATTAAGCCAATTGAGTTGAAACTTGGTAGAAATATTGATAATATTGGTACCTTCTACTTGACGAGAATTGTTTTCGAAAAATTGGAAAAAAACTACTTTTTCAATCCACATTTTACAGAAATGTTGCGTGAAATGTTGATTTTTTTTTGTAAGCGCGTGCCATTTTCTTAAATTTTCATTTTCTTCATTTTAATTACCGTCACACAGAAACTATACATGTTCTAACTGAAAAAATGTTTGAACTTTTTTGCAAATCAAAGTCTACGGGAAGCTAGACTGAACGCCGATTCGCAACTCCCGCGGCGACCTTGCTGTAAGACTCTGCCACAGCTCCGTCATTTTGATGATGAATTAATTAAAAAAAAAATTGTTTTGTATACTTAAAGATACCATTAAAGTATGCCTAAAGTTTGATAATTGTAGAATAATTATTTCTTCGTTTTAAAAATCCCTCAATATTGCTTTTTTTTCCTGTCTGAATGTATTTCCCGCCATCAGGGGTTACGCCACTCTAGAGGCCGAAAAAATAGGCTTTTTGGAAATTTTTTGCAGAGAAACTACAAAATGAATCGAGATTACAAAAAAGGGTGTTTATCATGCATATCAGTGACTGTATACAATAATTTTTTTGAAGCGATTAATTTCAAAATGGCGGCTGTGCAGCGTTTATCTCAAAACTGCATTTTTTAAGTTGGCCGGAAACATATCTCAGACAATTTTCAACCGATTCGCTTGAAATGTTGAATATATCTTGAAAAAAAACATTGTCTATGGAAGTACATAGGATTTTTTTTATATTACATAGTTCATTTATTATTAACAATTATCTGACGATTTTTTAAGCTAATTTTTCACTTCCCAAAAAATGCCTAAAAAATCGTCAATAACAAATGAACTATGACGAACCAAAACAAACTCCTTAATGCAAAATGTAGCAATTTTTCGGTAAATTCAATCGTTTTCGTTTCAAAGCGTACCATTTCGTCGATTTTCAAGATTTTATTTTATCTTCGTTCACATTCTGCGTATGAGTGTAAAGACGGTGATCCCATGTGGCAGGTCCAAAAAATCGAGAAAAAAATGTTCCCCAATTTGCAATGAAATTGTGCGTATTATATGGACTCGGCATAGCAGACTAATGATGAGTCAACATTTTCTTTGTGTAAATCGTACTTGAACTGTTGAACGCGTTTTCACAAAACTGTATTTTTTTAATTGGCTTCCATGATATCAGAAAAGCTATTCAACAGACTTCGCTCAAATTTTTATGGTATAGTCAGAACATGTATAGTTCTCACGCGAACTAGAAAATTTCCATTTCTATTTTTGTTCGATAAAATTCTGCGGTACTGTAAAAATGTTAATAAATGTGTGGTAAAAACTCAAAGATAGTTCTAATGGTTTAAAAAATGTTCTAATGGTTTTAAAAAAATCCCAAAAAATAGGTGTCACATGGGTCTGACAACATCCGCCGCCACCCATTTAGAAGACCGAGCCATACCTCCGTCATTTTTAAAGACTAATAAAAAAATACCACGTCCCAGCCAAAAGTACCAAAACACACCCCAGGTTTTAAAAATCGCGAAGAAATTTTACCTTTAAAAAAAATCATGAAAATCTACATTTTCTTCCTCGCCTGAAGGTATCTCCCCCTTAATATCACTGAAAAAAAAAATACGAATCCACAGACCCTGTAATTCTATAAAATTAGTAAAAAAAATCCTTCCCACAATCGAGGGCGGAGTGGCTGCCGGGAATGCCGTGCGCCGTATTTAATTCTTCATCGACTGAATCTCGTCGTGATCGTCGTGCGTACGACGACAGCACACGAACGGACGGGAAAGCAGGAAGGTTCACTGCGGCTTCAACGACTCGTTCGTGCTCGAGTAAGCAGCGCGAAGCGTCCGAAAAAAAGGAATAAGAGCCGAGAAAAGTACAGGAGGAAGAGGAGACCTGGAGGGCCCGGAGAGATGGCGGAGGGTGATGGTAAAAAAAGGGGGGCAATCTCGGGGCGCCCAGAAGGAGCGGAGGAAGCAAACGCGCGGGGGCACACACACGGTGTATCGTCCTGACGGAAGTACGCCTAATTTCCCTTTCTGACCGGTCATTACGCTACGTTGACTCGCTCCTGCGTCGACTCCTTGACTACATATGCCCTGCAGTGTGTGCTACACGAAACTTCACGTGGCCTCCTCTTTTCGTTTACATGCGCAAGGGCTCTGCTACTCACGCATACTCGGCCCACGAGAACATTTTGTTCTTGGTGAACTCGTAAATGGAAGCGTCTGGGAACATTGAGTGAGAGAGAGAGAGAGAGAGAGAGAGAGAGGAGAGTTGAAATTTTGAACTTTAAGGGGTTACCCCCACTTGCGATTTTGAAAAAATCGATTTTTTTATTGCATTTTTTTGAAGTATAAGTATCCGGGCCCATACTTCTGTATGGGCCCGGAATAGATGACTCTAAGTAAGTTTAAAAAAAAAAATATTTTCTTCGTGTAAACTGAAATTGAAACTTTAAACGCGTTTTTCTCAAAATGGCATTTCTGAAGTCGGTGACCAAGATTACTCGAACACTAATGAACCGATCTTCTTGAAATTTTGCAGGCTTATTTAATACATAAAAATGTAGTCTTTAATCGTTCGATTTTTTTTCGAAAAAAATGGCCGTTTTATAGCCAAAAAACGGCCGTTTTTTTCGTTACAATCGAACCATTAACTTTGACTGTCCGCCATTTTGTGAAAAATGAATATTTTTTAAAATCCTTCGATTAAAGACTAGTTTATACTTATATTTGACTAAATCCATCCGCATTTTTTTTTCAGATGATCCACTTCGCCGCAATGTTGGTCACCGCAAACCGTGTATATAAAAACATTATTTCATTGACGGCCATTTGCCACTAAACAATGTAATATTTTTCAATAAAAAAATTACTGAAAGTTCTTCAAGATGTGTTCTTTAAGATGGTATATTGATCGATTAAAAAAGGTTTGTAGTTTTCTTTTAAAAAATTCATGAAAAAGGCCTTTTTTGCGCTACAAGTGGGGGTAACGCCTTAAAGTTAGTAGAAAGTCACGGCATGAATAAAGTTTCAATACCTTCAATCTGCGATGCCTGCAGATTAATTCGAAAATCGAGTACTCAGAGATTGATCACACCCATGATCTTTTGGAATATAATTTTATAGATATTAAGGTTCCTTTTTAACAAAAGAAAAATCGTTTTTTACAAAAAATAACAAAAATGACAAATAATGTATACAAGGATGACAAGCATCTAACAAGAAACAATAGGATCGGAATCATAAATAGCATGGCTTACTATTAACATAGCAATATAGTAAAAATCAAAATAAAAATGTATAAGAGAAGAGAGAGAGAGAGTCACCGTGCATTTTGGGCCTACTCAAACTCTGGGTGGCCGGGATAAAAAATAGACGGAAAAAAAACGCTCTGCCTAACTGCTGCTCTTGTGACCTCGCATGATTCTTCCGATTCTCGATCAAACGCACCACCTCCGCCGTGATTCCCAAGCTTTACGGAATGTGCCAAAAAAATTGCACGCACACCACACGCTCGATCGAAACTTCCTTTTTTTTTATTTTTCAAACTATTCTCTTTCATTTCTTTTTCGACGCCTCGTGCACCCACCAGAGTAATTTTCGCACTGCGAAATGAATAACGGCAGGTCTTGGGCACGTCAGCCAATGTTCCTGTGTACATGCAGAATTTTATATGACACAAAGGGGGACAAACCTTTAGGCGAGGAACAAATTTCTGACCTTTATGATTTTTTTCTTTTTAAAGGAAAATTTTCTTCACCGTTTTTGAGCCTTAAGGTATTGTTTAATACTACTTTTGGCTGTAACATGGTATTTTTTTATCTTTAAAAATGTAGGTGATATGGTCTTCTAAACGGGTTGCGCCAGATGTGGTCCGACGGCGGGACACGTAGCGTCGGCGGGATTGATCTGAAAAAAAAACCATCAAAAAGTTTTTTCTCATTAAGGGGTTATCCCCACTTGCGATTTTGAAAAAATCGATTTTTTTTATTGGATTTTTTTTAAGTATAAGTATCCGGGCCCATACTTCTGTATGGGCCCGGAATAGATGACTCTATGTAAGTTTACAAAAAAAAATATTTTCTTCGTGTAAACTGAAATTGAAACTTTAAACGCGTTTTTCTCAAAATGGCATTTCTGAAGTCGGTGACCAAGATTACTCGAACACTAATGAATCGATCTTCTTGAAATTTTGCAGGCTTATTTAATACATAAAAATGTAGTCTTTAATCGTTCGATTTTTTTCGTTAAAATCGAACCATTAACTTTGACTGTCCGTCATTTTGTGAAAACTGAATATTTTTAAAAATCCTTCTATTAAAGACTAGTTTATACTTATATGTGATTAAATCCATCCGCATTTTTTTTCAGATGATCCACTTCGCCGCAATGTTGGTCACCGCAGAACGTGTATATAAAAACATTATTTCATTGACGGCCATTCGCCACTAAACAATGTAATATTTTTCAATAAAAAAATTACTGAAAGTTCTTCAAAATGTGTTCTTTAAGATGGTATATTGATCGATTAAAAAAGTTTTGTAGTTTTCTTTAAAAAAAATTCATGAAGAAGGCCTTTTTTGCGCTACAAGTGGGGGTAACGCCTCAACGCTCATACGCAGAACATGAACCAAGAAAAGGGAGAAATGTTGAATCGGTCGATTTGTTTTTTAGCTATACAGCGCCAGTTTTGAAAATGCAGTTCAGAAGACCGTGCCATGCCTTCGCCAATTTTAAAGATTAATGTAAAATGTATGTAATAACATGTATGTAACATGTAATAACTGTATGTAACATGTAATAACAACAAGTTTTATTTGGACCAGCTTACAATTAGTGTATGTCTATTCTCAATATCTTTAAGGGGTTGTATACAGTCAGGAGGCCCAAAAATGTGGATTTTTCAAGAATTTTTCTTGAGAAGACGTTTAAAGCTATTAACGTAAAAATTTGTACACATATTATGTTAACTTTTAACTGTATTTTAACATGTTTTATTTGTGAAAATAATCATTTTGAAAGCGGATATAGCTGATCTCCGGGAGCACCTCTAAAAAAAGACGTCATGCGGTGAGCACGATATCTCTAGACTGGATCATCTAAAATGAAAAAACCAAAAATATTTCGTTAATATAATGGATTATCTTGTAATTGATCGAAGGAATAAGCAAAATAATATTTTTTGACAAAATGGCGGCTTCTCAAAAAAAAAATCGCTTTTTGAAAAAAAATGTAGGCCTTTAATTGTTTATAAAATGGACAATATTTATCGCTGAGAAAAAACCTTTGATTAATTAATAAAAATATACTTGAAAAGATTGTGTTAAAATTTGAGACTGATCGGTTCAGCCGTTTCCGAGAAATCTTGCTCACCGACTTTAAAAACACAGTTTTGAGAAAAACACGTTTAAAGTTTCAAAAGCACTTTCGAATGTTCTGACACGCACATTACAAATGTGCGTGTAACTTCAAGAATATTCGCCGGATTGACAAGAAATGTTCTGTGTGTGTACTTAAATATATGTACATTACGAAAAAAAATAAACAATAAATCGATTTTTCGAAAATTTTAACTGTATATAACCCCTTAAGGCGTAAACCAGTGTAACGCTTTCAACTTTTTTGTTGCCTTTTTCCACAGTTAATACTTTCAAGAAAACCCTCTAAAAATTTCAAGGCCGCATCTCTAATAATTTTATCTTGCAAAAATCGATAGTTAAATCTTTAAACGCTTTTTTCTCGAAATGAGATTTTTTAAATTTGCTGACATTGTAACTCAAAGAGCAATTATCCGATTGACTTGAAATTTGAACTGAGTACTCTTGAATATATTTACTCTACAATGGCGTAGGATATTTTTGATTGGATAAAAATTGACGATTTGGCATTGAAAAAGACGACCATTTTATAGGCAAGAAAACAGACTTTTTTTTATAACTACGCCATTCTGTTAGATTTTGATATTTTTCGAAAATCCTACGTCATTATATAGGAAATACCTTCCAGTTTAACGACATTTTTTTCTTTTTCGGTTCCAGCTACTCAATCGGCCGGAATCATGTCAGCAGTGGAGGAACTTTTTCTTGCGCCTCCGAAGGCAGCGCATAAGTAGCTTGAATCTCAATATTTTTCTATGAAAAAATTATGTAATATAGGTCAAATATAGCCAAATATATTCTTAATTTTCCGAAACATTTGATTGAGTCCTTTTCTTCCAAAAAGTTCCCGAAAATCACCAAAAATTTTAGCGTTCACACGGGTATAACCCCTTAATTTCTGTTATAAATCGTTGAATGTGTATGGAAATACAATTTTCGCGTTTAGTCGCGTAACTTTGAGCCTTCAACAAAAACTCTGTGATTTTTATAATCGGCGGGGCATTTTCCATCAGATAAGCTCCTGAAATGTTTCGTCCACTTTTTCAAAATTGCCAAAGCCATGCAATTTCAAACATTGGCGGAGCATTAAAAAGTATGGCACACGTATTTTTTTATCGGTAAAAAAAACGATTTTCACCATACGACTAAACCGTCTCATGAGTAGCGATCGAGGCCCCGCTATACAGCACCCGAAATATATGCATTCAAAAAAATGAAAAAAAAAAAAAAAACGAAGAATAAGAGAAAGGAGGCGCCCTCTGTATGTTGGAGAAAGTGACACGGCCGTGAGAGAGTCTCGGCATGAAATTGTACGCACCTGTGCGCTTCACGGAGGATACACGTTACGTGCACAAGCAAAAATGCCCGCATACGATTTTTAACCACCTCAATTGTCAAATGCGAGCACCTCATTGCGTCGGAGCACTTAAAATTTTCTTCACTCCTACCGAATGACCACTACACTCGAGGCAATTTTATTTTCAATGTTTTTTTATTCCTTTTGTTTGAGTAGCAGTTGCAGGCAAAAGATTGACGGGGATGGGAGGCAACCATTTTTTTTACAGTTCCTTGACGTAGGTTTAAATCAGCAGAGTACGCATTTTATAAACTTTTATTTCTAGATAAATACATTTTGATAATACACTCTGTACTTCTTATTTAAATTAAGCTTTGGTCATTTAGGAATATTATTTTAAATATAAATCTTAAGGCAGGAGTCTTGTTTGGAGCGAGATTTTTGACGTCATTTCTGGGTTGGAATAACTTTTAAACCGTTGAAGTTGTCTCGATGAAATTTTACATATGTATTTATTGTTCCTTTGAGAATATATCTGCATTTGAAAAAAAAATATTTTAAATATTTTCATGTAGTTTTTTATTCTTTTACAACATGGTCCGCCGAAAACCGCCTCACTCGGCGCCGAGATCGAACGAAATATCGGCGAACGAGAAAAACTATCGAAGAATATTGTATCCAAATTTGGACAAAATCGGACAAGCCGTTTTCGAGATACATCTGGCACCGACTTTGTAAACTATGTTTCGAAATAATTGCATGTTCATATTTTCCAATAAAAAAAACCCGGATCCAATCGAAAGATTAGTTTTTGAGATAACAATTCCCAAAGTTTGCCTGTTTTTCTCGCCGTTTATAACTATGCCGCGCTCTTCTTCTGCATTTGAGTACATTTATACCTTATTTTGTTCTTTTAAGGGAGCCTTTGTCCTTGAAATTTTCAAAAAATCAATTTGAGCTCAACATGAGCAGCTAGATGAAGAGGAGGGATGCCTCTATGGGCCAGGCATTGCCGATTAGCGGTAATTATAAACACATTTGTCTAAACACATTACAAAACTTTAAACGCGTTTTTCTCGAAAACACGTTTTTAAAAATGGCTGACATTCTCCTGACCGCTGTAATTAATATATCGACCTGAAATTTGGAGAGCATACTCAGAAAATATGTCTTCACGGAATGACGGATCGTTTTTTCGATAGATACATTTTTGCATTTATTATTTATCTTTTTATGCGAAAAAACCGCGAAAATTCGATTTTTTTTAATTGCCGCCATTTTCCGAAATTTGTACTAAACGAAAAACCCATCCGTCATTCCATGACCAAAGGGTCACAGATTGATAATATGCTTTGAATTTGTGTTTCAGATCAACAAAGAGGGGGCAGTGATGTCAGCCGTTTACCTCCCGCGATTTGAGGACCAGTTTTCGCGGAGCTGCAACGGCCGCCATGTTGGTATTAAAAAAAAAAAAATTTTAACGTTCTTTATATCATGAATAAAAGCAAAAAAAACCGCACTCAAAAAGCTTTACTCGTTTCCTTTAAAAAAAATAAAATGTAAACACCTGAAATATGGCACTCCAAGGACAAAGTCTCCGTTAAACTATTTCCAGGATTTTCTAACTCTTTCTATTCTCTTTTTTCTTAAACTTATCAATTCCTCTTAACATTTTATATTTTACTAATACTTCATAGTACCAATTTTATTTGATCGCTGATGCATCTCTTGATCTGAATTGTTGTGCGCTGTTTCCATTTATGCGCTAAAGTTAATAATAATCCAGATAATTCAATAATTCTACTTTGGCAAGTTTTTCCCTATTATCTCGAAAAATATCGATCGTAGGATGAAAATTGTATGCACTAAAGTTGTAGAGAATTAAATTTTTAACAACTTTAGTTCTTAGCATTTTTGTTGAAAAATTAAAAGTAAAGCGGATATTGAGCAAAAACCAAACTTTCTGAAAATAAAAATAGCGGCCAACGCACCGGTCGGATCTGGTCCCCATTTTGGATTTACACTACTAATGACCCCCCCCCCCCTAAAGATTAGAGGAATTAAATTTCCACCGGAAATTTTTGTAAGAAAAAAATCTCACCCGACTGGACTAAAAGGAGGGAGTAGTCGCGCGAAGAACGAGCGAAATAAAAAACAAGAGAAAATAAGTAGTAACGGCCGTGTTGCGTCAGACGCACCGAACAAACGCGAAAGAGAGAAGGAAAAAGAGGGCAGAGAAAATTCCTGAAGATCGATGTTCCGCAGCTTCCACCGTCCATTTGATTTTTTCATCAGGTACCCGGTTCATTTTTAAAATCAGGTTTCTTTGTTTTTCCTCGGTGGCTATTGTCCCAGCGATGGTTGGTTGTCGTCGCCGGGCGTCGTTCCGGGATTCCCGATCAGCTTGGCTGATCACGAAATCGTGGATATACGTATATACGAGCGTGGGCGTGAGTAAGGGAACGAGGTACGAAGCGAGACCGGAGAAAGGGACTGTTGACGAGCCGGAAATCGTTCTTTTTTTTTAATCGCTCTTCGACTTCTTCTTCTCTCGTAACACAGCCCGCTTCGAGTTACTTTTGTGTTTTTCCACTCGCAATCATTGTCCAGGTCGATTCACAACAAAAATAAATACTGGAGACTTCAATATTTAAAAAAAGGCATTTTGAATTCTGGAAAAATGGTTTGAGACGAAATGAATTCTTTTTTTTTTAATTAAAAAAAACATTTACAAAAAATACATAAAAATTGCAAAATTTAGAATCAATTTTGGGGAAAATTTTCTGGATTTATCCAACGTCGATAATCTCTCGTAGACAAGTTAAGGGGCCAGTCGACTTTGGAGCTACGAAAAAAGGCTATTTTCGCAATTTTTTTTGAGGATTTTATAAAATATATGAATATAAAAGTTGTTGGGCTTGATAATTAGTCTTGAAATACATAAAAAAAAAATTTATTCATTTTTATTCATTTTTAACCCAAACAAACTATAGTATAACGTAACACCTCAAAAATAGGTGGGCTAGGTAGCTCCATCACAACTCGACAACGGCTTGTCTGAAAGAAAAAATCAAAGTCCATTAGATTCAGCATGACACCAGCTACAAAATGACCCTCGGATATAAAGTTTTATCAAAAAAAAATGTTAAATGGCAGATGAAAAACGAAAAAAGTAACAAAATGCGTTTTTTCACAGTTTTTCGCAAAAAAAGATTAAACATCAAAATTCTAAAACCATCGAGGGTCATCTAGTTGCGAATCATGTTTACAATATGTGGTTCAAATTTCAAGATAATCGGTTTATTAGTTTTAGAGATACGATGGAGCTAGATTTTGAAAACGTTGTTTCGAGAAAAACGCTTTTGAAGTTTATACTATGAAAAACTCTTACCTAAACTCAATCGGCAATTCCTGCACCGTACAAAATCCCTTCTGATTGCTCATCATCGTCGATTTCTTCAAGTCTTTCTTGCTTTCGATCGTTTTTAATTTTCAAAATGGTTTCAAACTGGCCCCTCAATTGGGATTGTTGAAATTGAAAATTGTCAGCAGCGCTATTAAGGCCTTAGGCCAGTCTAGAGGCCGAAAAAATAGGCTTTTTGGGTTTTTTTTCAGAAAAACTACAAAATAAATCAAGATTACAAAAACTCATGTTTATCATGCATATCAGTGACTGCATACAATAATTGTTTTGAAGCGATTAATTTCAAAATGGCGGCTGTGCAACGTTTTTGCGATGACATCTCCGTTTTTCCAGGGTCCACGGCCGGACAAACAGCTCTTGTAATTTTTGAATTATAATGAGCCAATGAATTTTTTTCGCTTATATATAATAACTGCTATAGAAGTACATAGGATTTTTTCGATATATTGATTTTTGGCCAAATGGCGCACTTCTGAAGTGGAAAGTGAAAAATTTGCCCAAAAAATCGTCAGATAATTGTTAATAACAAATTAACTGTGCAATAGAAAAAAAATCCAACATACTTCCATAGACAATGTATTTTTCAAGAAATATCCAACATTTCAAGTGAATCGGTTGAAAGTTGTCTGAGTTATGTTTCCGGCCAACTTAAAAAATGCAGTCTTGAGATAAACGCGTTTGAAGTTTTCAGTAGCTCGCTGCGGACCAGGCGGCCTTGTATTAAAATTCGAAAACCGACCACTTAGAGATTTTTCCCAGCCATAATATTTTGGGACATCACTTTTGATGTCCTAGGGGACCATTAAAAAACAATCGATTTTTCGAAAATTCTAGAGTGGCCTAATCCCTTAACGTTCCTAAAGAAAAACTCACAAGAAACAGGCTCGTATCCTCTTTCGATTTCACGGTGTTGAAGTTTGCATCGTTGGAACGTCACAA
>OX101794.1:22321890-22350559 GCA_944452715.1 Ophion slaviceki
ATATACTTACGTGTGTATAGTCGGTCTCGCGATTGCAGTCGAGCCGGTCCGCTCGCCACTTGCACCGTACACGCGGTTGCACAAGTTTAACGCGCTTTCCTCGTGACATAATATTATTTAACCGAGAGAATAATGCGCGCTCGCGCGCGCGCCTCCAGCATTGCATAAGCGCTTTGGTTCAGCGTCTTTTACCGCTGGTATTTCACGGCGGATACAGTATACACGCGTAGTAGCTATATGTATATATATAAGTTCTTTTGAAGTCATTTGACTTCGCGGACCGTCCTCGAAGCAGCTGGGCGTGCTGATAGTTAACATGACGTAGATATAGCGGGTTCAAAATCTACATCGCATATATATATATATATATATATATATATATATATATATATATATATATATATATATATATGCGTATATATATATATATATATACAGGGTGTCCCAGAACTCAACGTCAAGCCGAAACGGGGTGACAGGATTGATTGTAACCATCATGAGAAAAATCAGAAAAAAATCTATTTTGAAAATTTTAAATTCATAGTTTAACAAAAAACGGTCTTAATTCTAGGAAACTTGGGGCAATTGTGTCATTATTTTTTACTGTGATTCTAGAAATGTTATTTAGGGTTACGGTTCCAAAGTTTAAATGAACAAAAATAATAAAAATTAACCACAATAACCGAAACATGGTTACAGTTTGACCAAATTTCTAGGTTTTCCTTAAATGCCCAGATTTTTTTTCTGATTTTTCTCATGATGGTTACAATCAATCCTGTCACCCCGTTTCGGCTTGACGTTGAGTTCTGGGACACCCTGTGTGTGTATATATATATATAACGTGTATATAAACGCAGCTTCGTTCAGGAGAGAAAAACCCTGTGAGCTCTTTGCTGCTGCTATGGCTACGGGTTGTGTTCTTCTCTTTTCTTTTCGTTTCTTTTTCTCCTTTCTTTTCTTACATAAACTGCCGAGGCGTCGAGAGGGACAAGGGGGAGGAGGCCTTCGCCTCTTGGCGCGGCCTCCTTTGCGGCTCACAGAAGTCAATTCACCTCCGCGAGATGTATAGGTGTCCCTTGATCACGTACCTTGGGTGATCCTCAATTCAGGTGAACCTCAATGTGCTCGTCGCGATTCAATTATTTCGGCAGAATTGGAGGACGATTGTTTTTTAAGGTGAAGCAGGAAAATCTCGTGTACATATATATATATATATATATATATGATAATCCTGCAACTATCTATAGATCAGATCATATCCTACTATATCCTGGAATTTCAGTTTAGTAAAAGTCCCACGGTTTTCTAGATGTTGGGCTTTGTGCTATTTTTTGGAAAAAAATCATCTGCTTTTGATTTTTCGCATGCCATTTCCACAAATGATATGAATCGACAATAACTAAGCAACTTTTTAAAGTAACTGGCACGATATGCGCTGTACATTTTTTTCACAGCGGAGGCTATAAAAATCAGATGTTCGAATTGGTTTGTATGAAAATTGTGCATAAGATTTTTTTTCATAAAGTTTCCTTAACATTTAACGTTGAAAAGAAGACTTTTCTACATAAAACAAATAACCAAGAGTATTTTTTATAAAACCGAGTCAAAAAAGTTATCATTTGTAAAAATGGCATGCGAAAAACCAAAAGCAGATGATTTAATCTCAAAAACCGTGGGATTTTTGCTAAACTGAAATTCCAGCATTTAGTAGGACATGATTTGACCTATCGACAGTTGCAGGATTATCCATTCATAACATGACACCCTGCGCATGTATATACAGGGTGCTCCTGTTATCTTTGCCACCCGAAATAACTCGGTAATTATCGACGTCACAAAAAAAAAGTTCCAGACAAAAGTTGTACGGTGTGAAGGGGGCCATCAAATGCGACCAAATTTTCTGAATTCGAGAAAAAAAACGTAGATCGGGTTATCATAAGCCAATCTACGGTTTTTTTCTCAAATTCAGAAAATTTGAGCGGCAGACAGCTGTTCGTCTATCTATTTGACGTCGTTTGGCAAAGTTTCGACGGGATCTGAAGAGCCGTTTCAGAGATTTTTGGGTATCTACAATTGCTCTACCATACCGACCGCGATGAGGTGTCATTCCGTCTTAAGTTAACTGTGGGCAAAAGCAATTAGATTTACCGGCCGATACACAACCAGAAGAATACTGAAAGATCAATATTTACTACCAAGTAATAGTAATATCATTGTGAATCTCAAATGTCGATTTGCGAATTCACCCCTAGCTCATCCAGTTGACCCATTTCTTAAATTGGATATGAAGAAAGCAGAAGATTTTATAAATAATTATTTAAAAATCGTAATAACTGATACGTCAGCGTTAGGAGCTGAAGCGATGGTCATGAAAAATATACTTTCATTTGAAAATGATGAAATAAATGCTGGAAATTTAAGGGAGACATTAGAAAGGCCTGGCCCAACTTACATAAACTTTTCCAAGCAGGAATAGTACTCCGACTAAGCTCCGCCAGCAGTGAGAGAAATTTTTCTGACGGATGAAAATGTCGCTTAGAAGCACACTGCTTCAGGAACGATTCTCTCATATATTACTGCTGAACATAGAGAATGACATTGTCAAAAAAAATATTAACTAAAAAGTGTTGCGCCGAAATGCAGAAAAAAATAGAAAACTAAGACTTGTTTAATTAAGTACCTACTGAATGTGAAGTTCAAAGACTGATAACTGGATTTAAAAATGATGAAAAATTGTTTGATGATTTTTTAAGGTATTGCAAGAATTTATATTAATGTTAACATGAACGTGGGATTAAAGCTTCATATTTTGTGTGTTACGTGATTGTCGACTTTGATGGAAGTGTTATTTTGAAAAAACGTTGATCGTGAACGAAAGCACCTTTTGTCAGCCCCCCACCCCCCAAAAAAGTATTTGCGACGCCAATGCAGGAAGGTTATCATCCTAAGAATTCTCACGAACTCGTATATCTTAATTTTTTCATCTATAAATTTGGTATTCATACAAATATTATAACAAATAAGTTTTTTATTAAATAATAAATAATTATAAGACCATGAATGTTTGATAAATATGAAAAATATGGTATTAACGGGTCTTCTCAATTTAAACGCTAAAAAAGGATATTTTCATGATTTTTTTTGATAGGTTTATATTATAGATATTGATATAGAGTTCGTACGCTTAATAAATACACTTTGGAAATATGTAAAAAAAAATGTATGTATTTACGTAACCCAAACAAACTTAAACGCGTTTTTCTCGAAACAAAGTTTTTCGACGGCTTGTTGATAAAATCTTCAAAACTACTGAACCGATCCCTACGAAATTTTAACCACATATTCCTTACAACTATAGCTACAGCGCATATCGAGGATTTTTTAAAATTTTGATATTTACTATTTTTTTTGCTAAAACGGTGAAAAAAACACGTTTTTTTTGTTTCTTTGAAAAATGTCCGCCATTTTGTTATTTTTGCATACATCAAAAATCGTATTATATGCGCTATAGCCATTAAGGGGTTACCCCCACATGCGATTTTGAAAAAATCGATTTTTTTTAATTGCATTTTTTTGAAGTATAAGTATCCGGGCCCATACAGAATATGGGCCCGGAATAGATGACTATGTAAGTTTAGAAAAAAAATATTTTCTTCGTGTAAACTGAAATTGAAACTTTAAACGCGTTTTTTTCTCAAAATGGCATTTCTGGAGTCGCTGACCAAGATTACTCGAACACTAATGAACCGATCTTCTTGAAATTTTGCAGGCTTATTTAATACATAAAAATGTAGTCTTTAATCGTCCGATTTTTTTTTCGAAAAAAATGGCCGTTTTATAGCCAAAAAACGGCCGTTTTTTTCGTTAAAATCGAACCATTAACTTTGACCGTCCGCCATTTTGTGAAAAATGAATATTTTTTAAAATCCTTCGATTAAAGACTAGTTTATACTTATATTTGACTAAATCCATCCGCATTTTTTTTTTCAGATGATCCACTTCGCCGCAATGTTGGTCACCGCAAACCGTGTATATAAAAACATTATTTCATTGACGGCTATTTGCCACTAAACAATGTAATATTTTTAAATAAAAAAATTACTGAACGTTCTTCAAGATGGGTTCTTTAAGATGGTATATTGAGCGATTAAAAAAGTTTTGTAGTTGTCTTTTAAAAAATTCATGAAAAAGGCCTTTTTTGCGCTACAAGTGGGGGTAACGTCTTAACATACTGAATCTAAAAGCGTTTGATTTTTTTGTTTCGGATGATCCATCTAGATTTCATCAACAGCGCAGGCTACAATTTTTTAGGACATTTTTTTAACTACCATTTTCGTCTATGAATAGTGACTTAAATTAATTTTTTTTATATATGTATTTCGAAAGTGTATATTAAGTGTAACAACTTTCATATCAATATCTATAATGTAATCCTATCAAAAAAATTCATGAAAATAGCCTTTTTTAGCATCTAAAGTGAGAAGACCCCTTAAATTGCGTTTATTATTTCGAGGAGACTGCGTGCAAATATATATATATACATATATATATATATATATATATATATATATATATATATACAGTGGCGTCCAAAAGTTTCGAGCCCCCGATTTTTTTGAGTCTACTGATAAAATATTTAATTCCTGAACTCGTAAATCTTTTCAAATTTTTGAGAGTAGGTACTATGATACGAATAATAGTCGTACTTCAATGCAGTATGCCTGAAAAATAGTATGGCCCAAAACTTTTGAACGCAACTGTATGTATATGTGTGTGTTTGTGTATGCGTACACACGTTTATGTTCATTTACAGATTTACGGTTCGTTCGCTGGCGCATGGAACCGCTAGTGGTAAAGAGCGGAAGAGCGCGGTCCTGACAAATCGCGCATTTTCTCGCATGCGGCGCGTTTATTATATCTCCGCTCCTCGAAAGATTTAATCGGTCCGCCGCAGGGCACACCCAGAGAGTTCGCAGCAGCGAGGAGGTGAGAAAGGCATATACCTTTGCCGCGGACGCGGGCATTGCGGGCGATACATGCGGCTGCGTGCGCAGCGATGACGATGCAAAACTCGCGCACGAGATGCTGTGCGCGAGAATTGTGTTCTTCCGGGAGCGTCGTATGTAACAACCTCCGTTTCGTTTTGGAAAAACTAGCACGAGCCGGCGAAAAAAGCTGCCCAATTGCTTTCGCGGAGTGGCAAAATGTCAGATTGAACCCAGTTGAGCAGAATCCTCCAGGATGAAAGAAGTCTCAGAAGACTTCTTTCGTTTTCGAGATCCAATTAGGAAGTGTGGGAAGCTCGCTCACTCGATAGCGCAGGGTAAAATTTATATATATATATGTGTGTGTGTGTGTGTGTATATGTATATGTGTATATATATATATATATATATATATATATATATATATATATATATATATATATATATATATATGTATGTATGTATATGTATGTGTATATGTATATGGGATATTCCACGCCATTTCAGCTACCCCGCCACACAGACCATTTTTGGTTTTCCTGATTTTTTTTGTAAAATTGTATCCCATGAAAGGAATATCCACACAATTTTTTAAATTTTTATCTCTTCTCTTTTAGGACTTGTAAATTTCCAAAAAATGTCGATTTCAGAAATTTTGGAAACGTTTAAACGCTGATAACTCCTGAACTAATTGAGATATCGACAAACGGCAGTATATATTTCTTTTCATGTCAACGCTTACTTTCGTTAAAAAATATGAGAAAAATTATCAATTAGTAATGTCAATGTTTTTTTGCCTCTAAAGTGAAAACTATTTGTTTAAAAGATGATCGACCTTTTTTTATTTTTTCAAAAAATTCTCTAAAATAGAGTGATCCGTTCTATGATTTTTAAGACTAGTCTCATCGTGGGCCCATTTCTCCTTCTATTTTTTTTCAATTAATCATATTTTTTTAGACGATTTTTATTATTTTAATGTCCAATAATGCTATAAATGATTTTGTGATTTTTAATTCGGCTTCGACAGGCTTGAAACGGTTTATTTTTAATTTGGGCTGAAATTGATTAATTTTTTTTAACAGTGCTTTCATTTTTTGGTTGAATTCTGTACGAAGTTACGTACAAATTACTTGCGCTGTCTTTTGAGGAGTTTCAGGACAATGGACGATATGATACCATTTGATTCTAATTTATACAGCGAATTCCTTGTCATATACTCAATACACCCTGCAAATTTTAAATCGAGCATCTATACCGTATCTATAAAATTTAGAATTGAAGAAACAATTTTTAACATCGGGAGATGTCTAATTTTCATAATGTAAATGTTGACGAATTTATCATAATGTACTCAGTGATTTGACAGTTTTTCACTCAGTACATTATGACAATTTCGTCATTAGTGTCATAACGTACTGAGAGTGATTTGACAGTTTTTCATAACATTTTAAATATTTTTTTCACACAATTTCGTGCGTAAAACTGCTATTCAGCGATGAGCGTCGGCATCTCCCTATGCTAAAAAGTATTTCGTCAATTGTAAATTCGATAAAAACGGTATAGACGATCAATTAAAAACGTTCAGGATGCATTCAGCATACTTCGAGGAAATTACCGTATAAATTTGAATGAATTGTAACGTATCGTCAATTGGCTTGAAATTCCTTAACCCTTATTCGGCACACTCAGAGATAGGCATACTCGAATACTTTTAGTATACGAGTAGGAAAAGTAATACCTAATACATGTCAGATGGATATTCATTTTTTTTCGATAATGAATCCACCTCGATTCAATATTCGTTCTGAGAATAAATAATGAATCCAGTTGGATTCAGTATTCATTCCAAAATGAATAATGAATCCAACTGAATTCAGTATTAATTTCAACATAAGTAATGAATCCAATTCGATTCAGTATTCATTCCGTATTCGGATATCATCAAATTGAATAATCTGGAAAAATTGACAGAAAACGTGTTTATTCTATTGAAAAATTATCGTCCGATTACATTATATTTACACAAGGGAAATCGCGCTCTTAGTATCTAGTAACTGAAGAAATGGGAGTAGAAATGCGACATTATATTTGTCCCATTTCCATTGTCCATTTTTCCAGATTATTCAATTTGATGATATCCGAATACGGAATGAATACTGGATGGAGTTGGATTCATTACATATGTTGAAATGAATACTGAATTCAGTTGGATTCGTAATTCATTTTGAAATGAATACTGAATCCAGCAGGATTCATTATTCATTTCGAAATGAATACTGAATCCAGTAGGATTCATTATTCATTTTCGGAATGAGTACTGAATCCAGTAGGATGCATTATTCATTTTCGGAACGAATACTGAATTGAGTTGGATTCATTATTGATTTTCGGAATGAGTACTGAATACAGTGGAATGCTTCATTCATTTTCGGAACGAATTTTGAATATGTTTCTTTATTATTCATGAATAAAAAAAATCGAATATGCCCAACCCTGGGCACACTTCAGTGGAGAGACGTACTCGGCACACTGGGGTTGTTTGCACCCCAGCGACAAAAACTGTTATTATAAATAAACTATTTAATATTTTTACTTAATTTTTTTGGGACTTCTTGAAAGTTTCTTTTTCAAAGTAGTCTCGGTTATATAGCCGAAAATTTAATTTGAATATGTTAAAAAAGTTGAATTTGCGAAAAAAAGTTTAAGTACTTCAAATCTATTAAATATGGTGCAAATCACCCCAGTTTGCCAAATAAGGGTTAAAATTTAACTCCACTGCCCACTTTGCGCAAGCTTTTTAAAAATATATATTAATTGTTTTGCTATCGCAACGAAGAAAAATATCGATGTTTTTTGCATCACCTTAATATATACAGGGTGTCCCTCTTATCTCTGCCACCCGAAATGACTCGGTAATTATAGACGTCACATGAAAATGTTCCAGACAAAAGTTGTACGGTGCGACCGATTTTTTTTATTTCGGCGGAGGCGCTGACGCACAGTGAAGATCACCTGCACTTTTCAAAATAGAATGGTAAATACATTTTTCAACCATCTTATGGAGCACCTCAAGCCGCATAAAAAACATTAGGGGGTCAAAGTCGTTCAAGGTCATTCAAGGTCAGTATCGATGATACAAATCTAAATATCTCGGATCACTACCAAATTTTTGGCAATGATCCGAGATATTTACATTTGTATTACATTTTAATAGGTGACATTGAATGACCTTGAACGACTTCGACCCTGTATGTGAGGTATTCCACGTGAATCCGGTGGACTTTTTCCCTGACCTCCGCCAATTCTATTTTTTTTTTACCTAATTCTATTGACTCTAAAAGACACCCTGAATTTTTTTTACATTTTTCAAAACAACCCTCATTAAAAAAAAATTCTCCGAAAAAAAACGCCCCGATTTGAAAATCTGAAAAAATTCTCAAAAATGCTTGATTAAATGTAGAAATTTTCAAGCTATCACCCGCAGTGGAAGTATGATTTTTTCTGTGCTTTCTGAGCGAGTAACGTTATAAAAATCCGAAAAATTTAAGAACCGTTTACTTTGGGCGGATACTTAAATATTTTCATATCCACGATGAATTTTTCGGATTTTTTCCAACGTTAATCGCTCAGAAAGCACAGAAAAAATCATACTTTATTTCGGAGAAATGTTTTTTTGACAGGGTTGTTCTTTTATTGGTGTCTTTTAGTCAATAGAATCAGTTTTTAAAAAAATCGAATTGGCGGGGGTCAGGGAAAAAGTCCACCGGATTCACGTGGAATACTTCATATATAGAAAGGGTGTCCTAAAATAACCTAACATTTTTAATTGCGCGCCATTTTTTTTGTCGCAAACATAGAGTTCCAATCTTTGACAACTGATATCATCAAGTATTGAGCTTTAGTCATGGATAATTACACGATCGAGTAACATATAGAAATTGTTATTTGCACCATTGTTACTGCATAGTCATTGCAGACGAAGTTTCATGGTCGTGTTATCTCGCCCCGCGGCGATGTCAATTGGCCACCAAGATCGTGCGATTTGACGCCATTGGACTTCTTTCTTTGGGCTTTTCTGAAAGGAAAAGCGTATGCCAGTGATCCACAGACCATTCCGAAGCTCAAGAAAGCAATTGGACGCACTATTGATGAAATTAGTCCGCAATTATGCCAAAATGTTATCGAAAATTTCGGCAAAACAGGGAACGTTTGCAAACAGGGATGAGGCGGCCATTTATCGGATATTGTGTTCCACACATAACCTCCATGTTTGTACCTTATATTAAAATGAAAATATTCGTACTTTTCACATAAATAATACGTTTTTTTAAGGGGAGATATACACCTAGGAGCCAGAAAAAAGTGTCATTTTTGTGAATTTTTTCAAGGAAAACTATTTGAAATTTCGGATTGGGGTTTTAATTATCTAAAAGTATATACATTCAAAAATATGTTTAATTTTCTTTATTTAAAAATATCAAAAATATACAAGGATATTGTATGATCCTTGGAGCGTCGTAAAAAATCTGCGTATACGGTACCCACTGGTGTTTCTTCAAAAATCATCTGAAAAAAAAACGCTAAATATTATTAAATTAGATACTATAATCTAGTACTTGTCATAGCCGATTTTGAAAATATCGATTTATGACAAAATGGCGGACGTTTGAACATAAATAGTGATTTTTGGGCCAAAAATTAGTTATTATTTTGCCTATAAAACAAAAACTAAGTAACGGAAAAAAAAATCCTATAACAAGTACTAGATAATAGTGTATAGAATAACCACAAAAAACCTCAAGGCAATCGGTTCATTGGTTTTCGAGAAATTTTGGGTACCGATTTGAAAAACGTGGTTTTGAGAAAAACGCGATTGAAAATTTGGGAATGCATAAATCATGAAATTTGTCAACTTACATGGAATCATCGATACCAGGCCCATAGTGAAGGTCTTCTACGGTCGACGGAATGTTCATAGCTTCTAAATCCTCGACCTCGACCATCTAGGTGTATATCTCTCCTTAATAAATTTAAATGTCAGATCATTTTGAGACACCCTTTATATATATATATATATATATATATATATATATATATATATATATATATATATATATATATATATATATATATATATATATATATATGGGCATGCCGGATTCGCACAATATGAAATTTGCAGTATTGCTAAATAAACCTGCTGCAGCAGTGCGCGAGAAGAACAGATCGGTTCAGCTGCGCCCAGTTTCCTCAAGCATATTACGTAATGGAGAATATAAACCGCGAGAAACGGAAAGACCCGCGGCACTCCGCGCGCGGCCCTCGTGTACGCAATATCCCACGAGCGTTAATTCAACTCAGCGAGCGAGAGAGGAGAGTAAAGAGAGAGAGAGAGGAGAGTAAAGAGAGTGAGAGAGAGAGCGAGAGGGGGAGAGGAAAGTCTCTCCTGCATTCGATCGCGAAGCTACAAACGCCGCTTGAATATATATTGCGTTACTTTCAGATTTCGTAGGAACTCGACGATTTTATAATACGAGCTAACGTCAAAACTCGTTCCGAACGGAAGAATGAAATCGTCATCGAAGAGATCGGCAATCGACTCGTTACGCGACTCGATCTTCTACGCCTGGCAAGCCAGAAAATACGTGCACTCACACATACATTTTATTTAATTTAAAAAAAATTTTTTTTTGTATACAATAATTTTTTTGAAGTGGTTCGTTTCAAAATGGCGGCTGTGCAGCTTTTATCTAAAAACTGCATTTTTTAAGTTGGCCGGAAACATAACTCAGGCAATTTTCAACCGATTTACTCGAAATGTTGAATATATCTTGAAAAATACATTATCTATGGACGTACGTAGGATTTTTTTTCTTATATTGCATAGCTTATTTGTTATTAACAATTATCTGACGATTTTTTCGGCAAATTTTTGGAAAATGAAAAATTTGCCTGAAAAATCGTCAGATAATTGTTAATAACAAATGTACTATGCAATATTTAAAAAAATTCTACGTACTTCGATCGACAATTTATTTTTCAAAATATATTCAACATTTCAAGTAAATCGGTTGAAAATTGTCTGAGTTATGTTTCCGGCCAAATTAAAAAATGCAGTTTGGAGATAAACGCTGCATAGCCGCAATTTTGAAATTAATCGCTTCAAAAAAATTATTGTATACAGACACTGATATGTATGATAAACGCCCGATTTTGTAAACTTTTATTTATTTTTTTTTTGTAGTTTTTCTGAAAAAAAAATCCACAAAATGCTTATCTTTCGGCCTCTAGAGGGGCCTAACCCCTTAATGCGTTTGATTTTTTAGTTCAGATTATTCGTTTCGAGCAGCAGTCGTCGTCGCGAAGGACGTTTTTCAAACAGCGCTCTGCACAAACCATTGTATTCACCCGATTTATAGATATTGTTCAATTAAAAAAGTAAAAAATACTTTTTAAAAAGTAAAAAAGTAAAAAAAAGTAAAAGTAATAAATAAAAAAGTAAAAATAAAAAATAAAAAAGGAGGTTTCTACTTTTTTGGGCGAACATTTTTTTATTTTCTTTATTCTGCTCTATGGGAACTTTTTGAAGGAAAGAAAGGTGTACTATATGATCCTGGCATAGCAGATTAGGTGTAAGTATGAAACTTTTCATTTCAATCGCAGATAAACGGTTCAATTCAACTTCAAACGCGTTTTTCTCGAAACCGCGTTTTCCAAGTTTGCGGGAGTGCTCCTACACGCCCTAGATCAGCAATCCTTATGAAACTTGGCAGGCACGTGTACAACAATCGTCTTCATTAGTTGAACTAGAATTATTAAATAATATTCTAACGTTTTTATTTTATGAACAAAAAACTGCAAACATTTTTCGTAAAAAACTAAACTTCTTCGATCGCTCACTATTTTTCTATTTTACAATTTTTCTTCTTGATTCTAGTTCGACTCAAAATATATTCGATTTTTTTGCTTCAGATCACCTGTTCAGGACTTAGGGCTTCCGCAAGCGAACAATATCATCGCCGGCGCACCGACATACGTGGCTACTCCCACTCCCAGTACCATGTTTTATCAAACTCAAAAAAATATCACGTTCAATAAAGAACGCTTAGTAAACATACCAAATTTCAAAATTCTATATTTAATATTTTTCGCATAAAAAATTGGTGAGAAATCGAATATTTTTTGGCCCAACAAAGTAGACACCTCTCTTAAGGCGGGATATACATTTAGACAGGAAAAAAAGAAATATTGACGGATTTTTCAAACAAAGAAATAATTATTCTACAATTATCAAACTTTAGGTATACTTTAATAGTATATTTAACGCGGTCCTCTAATTTCTCGGCTGTTTTTTTACGGCTTTTTCAATAATTTTTTACGGGCAAAGCATCGAAATAATCAATCTCAATGTTTTTGCATAATCTTTATTAACATTTAAATAAGCTTTACAAATTTTTTGAAGTCAAAATATATAATAGAATAAACGTTATAGTGGCCGACAGGAAGACATCAAGTAAAAGAGGTGCTTGACGGTGACCAAGATTGCGGCTGTTCTGCTTATCTGAAATCAAAAAACCAAACGGCATTTTAATCTTCATATTTAAGACTAGCGATTGAACTAGAGTGAATTCTAAATTACAAAAATTGACTTTTTTATACACTTTTGAAAATTACATTCTATTTTTTACTCATTTTTTCTTAAGTTTTTCGCTCGTACAAAAAAAACTATCGAAGCAATCATGATAATCCTAGTTCAATCGCTGGCTTATAACATATTAAAGATGCTGTATAAATTTGAACAAGATCGGTGCAGTAGTTTCTGAAATATCGTGGTCACCGTTTCGAAAAATGGTGTTTCGAGAAAAACGCGTTTGAAAGTATACCTGCTCCGTATACCTGCTCCGTTCCAGGGCCGTAACTTGTGAACCACTTCGAATATCGAAAAATCCTTTGGCACACATTTTCTACACATGTTGTAGATGTGATTTATGAAAAAAAAATCGATTTTTTCGACCCGAGAAACTAAAGGACCGCCTTAGGTGTACAAAACAATTTTTCAAAATTGATTCATCATCAAAATGACGGAGCTGTGGCAGAGTAATACAGCAAGGTCGCCGCGGGAGTTGCGAATCGAGGTGCAGTCTAGCTTCCCGTTGACTTCGATTTGAAAAAAAGTTCAAACATTTTTTTCATTTAGAACATGTATAGTTTCGATGTAACGGTAATTAAAATGAAGAAAATGCAAATGTAAGAAAATGGCACGCATTTACAAAAAAAAATCAACATTGCACGCAACATTTCGGTAAAATGTGGATCGAAAAAGTAGTTTTTGTTCCAATTTTTCAAAAACAATTCTCGTCAAGTAGAAGGTACCAATATCATCAATATTTCTACCAAGTTTCAACTAAATCGGCTTTATAGTTTTTGAGTAATCCTGCACACCAATTTCGATAATGCAGTTTCGAAAAAAAACGCGTTTCAAGCTCACGCCCGCTCCGAATCCGAGCGTTGACGGGCTGTGACGTTTGAAGTTTTTCGAATTTCGCTTTGAAACTTTGAGAAAATATTCTACATATATAGTTCTATCGTTTAAAGAACAAAAAAGAAGTCGATTTTTTTATCGTTGTAAATGTATATCCCGCCTTAAAACTCTTACTCTTTAAAGCGAATTTTTTTTCAAAAACTGCACGCGTTTTCCAAAAAAAATCACGAAAAGTTCTCTTTTTTCCGGCCACAAGCTACGTGTAATCTATCAAAAAAATGACTAGCCGAACCGGAAGTCCGATCGCTAAACGCATTCTTCGCAGATCGATTATCCAGCGTTCTACATGGAGACTCAACGATTAGATGAATACACCCGGAAATGTACGTGATGACGCAGTAATCGATTGTATGCGTTCACTGCCGCGCGGGTGCATAAGCATTCGAGTTAAGATTCGCGACCGCATCGGAGCGTTGCTCATCCAATGGCCCGCATCTCCCGCGAATCCCGCAGCGTCGCAACTCTCAGTCTCGCGCGGGCCAACGTGAACGATATTACGGGGGGCGAGAGGGGTTCCTTTTCTCCCGTGCAGTGGGGCTCTCTATATACCTTTTACCATAAATTGCAGCGCGCGGACGCCCATGGAGAGCACACCGGAATGAGTTTCCTCATAAATATCTTCTTCCGGGTCGGTGTATACCCGAGAGGAATCGAAATGGATGCTTACACAGACACACAGAGGACACACATACATATATATATATATATATATATATATATATATATATATATATATATATACAGGGCGAAGTGATTTTGAACCCATTCGATTTCGAGGACCGCCCTCATAGTCGCGAATTGTCCCCATACTCAACATTGTGTAAATCCCGATGTCTTCAAAATCGCACATGGATAAATGTAAGCATATTTATATGAATGTCATTTCAAGGACCGCTCTGCCGCCAAAATGAACGACTTGGTTAAAAAAAAAAAACTTCAAGGACAGTCCCCGAAACAGCCACTTGTAGTGGTGGCCAACATAGCATAGGAGTAACGGATTCAAAATATCCTTTTCCCATACATACACAAGGCATCGCATCCCGAGCTCTTCAATTCCAAGTGTCCGTCCTGTTTCTTGCTTTTTTTCTTCGTTATAATTAATTATACACATCCTGGACATATAAAAGGAGATACGAAAGGATCGGACGGTAATCACGAAGGAGCAAATTCCCGGTGTTCCCCGCAGGCGGCGATCGTTGCCCTTCTCTTGCAGCCACATATCGGTATGATACTTTACGAGCATTCTCTCGTAATAATCGTCGCGATAGAACGCGACTTTTTAGCCATAACGCATTATTTTACACCCAATAGACAGGGGAAAGACCAGGAAGGAATTCGCTCGCACGGGCACACCGTGAGAATTAGGATAATACCCTGGGGAGGCCCGTTACACTCCGCCTTCCTGTGTGCTTCGTTCATCGTTGCTGCACACGCGGTCTTAGGATCTAGACAGCGATGACTCTGCGCAGATATGATGATGATCATGCGGGCATTGCCGTGTGCAAAGTCGTAACTGAAGAAACGTCGGCTTCGTCGGGCAACGCCAATTTTCCTAAAAATGTCCGATTGGATGCACGGTGTTGATGAAAAGCAAGAAGTTACACAATGGATAAAGTGGCGTTGAATCATTCCTATGGTGATCATGATCATCGTCGATCGCAGTCGTGGAGAAGCTTTGCCAAGTTGCGCGTTTCGTCATATTTGAAAACACAACGAAATTCGATTGTTTTGGTATAGGTAGAGGGAGAGAGGAAGAGAGAGAGAGAGAGAGAGAGAGAGAGAGAGAGAGAGAGAGAGAGAAAATACCGGTGACAGGTCGCTGCCATCATTGCGGATGAGCAACAGTTCGCGTGGCCTGGCATCGTTCGATGACCGATCAGTATTCAACTCGGTGCTGGCTCGTCTGTTGTACGGTGCTTGTACCCTAGGGATACGTGGACGCGTGAGTGGCTTGCCTCAGCAGTATACGCGCAAGGTGCGTATGCCTGTACTTGTTTCGTGATTTCACGACGGCCCCCGCAAAGGTCGGAAAGAGTAATGCGCAATCGATTCCCCCGATAGCGGGTGGTATCGGAATCAAGTCGGTGTCTGTAGATGTCAATCTGCATAAGGATGTCACCAACCGGGAAGCAATGTCACCAACCTGCAGGGGATGTCACCCATCTGCATAGGAACGTTTTCAGTCTGCAAGACAGGTTATCAATCTGCAGAGGATGTTACCAATCTGTAGGAGATGTTGTCAATCTAAATAGACATATCATCCATGTGCAGAGGATGCCGCCAGCCTGCAGAAAGACGTCGACAATATGCAGGACATGTTACCAATCTGCAGAGGATGTCACCAAACTACAAGGGATGTTAGCAATTTGCAGAGGATGTTGCCTGTCTGTCGATGTTATCAATCTAAATAGAGAGATGTCATCAATGTGCAGGGAATGCTGCCAACCTACAGAGAGACGTCACCAATCTGCATAGGGATGTTATCAATCTAAATAGAGATGTCATCAATGTGCAGGGGATGCCACCAGCCTGCAGGGAGACATCACCAATCGGCACAGGATGTCACCAAACTACAGGGGATGTTAGCAATCTGCAGAGGGTGTTGCCAGTCTGTAGAAGATGTTATCAATCTAAAGATTGATAACATCTTCTACAGATGTCATCAATATGTCGAGGATGCTGCCAACCTACAGAAAGATGTTACCAAGCTGCATAGGGGCGTCGTCATTCCGCACCAGTCCCATCATTTACGAAAGTCCCTACAATGACTTGTGACGTACGTGGTAATTCATAGGAGAGTACTATCGCAACTGGATTCATTCGGATTTAGATTTAATTCTGCACCCGACACCATGCCCGATGAGCCTAACTTTCGCATTAAGAGGGAGCATGTAAGCATCCAAGTTTGGCAAAAGTGGAAAATCATGAAAAAAAAATGGTTGGTCGACGAGGAAGCGCAAAAATTGATTCGGTATGATATCCAGCAAGCCTCCTATCCGAGGTTGGCATACGTTATTTCACCCGTGCCTTTTCCCACATGTTTCCATCGCATACACAAACGCGTTTTAATGCCGTATCGGCGTACACGACGTATACGCAAGCCGCGCACGATCGCTCGCTTACGTAATCCCTTTCCCATTTACATCTTCTCTCCCCGGTGCAATTGAGAAAAAGGATTCACGCGAGATATACGTAGCTCACCGGCAGCGCTCTGTGTGTACCCTTCATAGGTCACACGGCGGCCGACATACCACTAACAGCTTTTACCTATACCGCTTGGCACGAAGCCCGTGTGCATTGCGAGAGAGTAAGTCGGGGGCGTGAACTCCGAGGCTTATTCAATCTGGGCGCCGAGAAAGAGGATCCCGTTGCGAGACACCACAAGCCGATTTCGATGAACGCCCGCTATTCGCGACCGAAGCAGCTCTCCCGGTGACATTCAGATTCGTGATATTCCCAAAAGTACGTCTAATTAATTGGATAGTGATCGTGAGAAATGAAATTCCGAGCGTTAATAGCCACTTCAATCACCACCACGTCTAGTAGTTATTCTCCTATGACGCAAGATCTTTTCTACTTTTGTGGTTCGCATGGATGTTTTTTCTCCCTCAACGTCGACAAGTGTGCTCTTTCGTACCACTATTTTGATGATTACCGTAACGAGCTGTCGCAATCCCGCGGTAAGGGAAAAAAATGGGAAGCGTAATATACGGGTTTCCGGTTTCGCGATCCTCGTTGACTCGAGATGAGGATTCTGTTATGTCATAGAGGAAATTGTCGTCCCCGCGCCGGCTCCTTAACGAATTACGTATGTATATCGTGGAGCCGAAAGCTGAATAGCTCAGAGACTGCGGAACGTCCGTTCCGCGGATTATTATGCTTTATGCTATATACATCTATATGTACCGCCTACGACATAACCTTTACGGAAGGCGAAAGAAGGTGCGCTCCATCGCATTCAACGCGGCATCACCGGTATATACGCGAACCTCCGCTACCAGAATGTGAGCGCTCACATTCGTACGTACAGTCGAAACTCGCATAAATTCGATGTAGTCGCCAACAGGCAGGCTTGTTGGGGATGTTCAAAACTGCACTGAGAAAAAAAATCATTGATCCGATATCATTGAATGAAATTTCGTTGATGCAATTGTAAAATTGTTGGTGTGAATAATCGGATTTGTTAGTCCAAACAAAACGCTATTGACTTTAATAACATGATAACATTAAAAGTTTTTTTTTCAGTCAAAAGCTGTATTGTTAGCCGAGAACAATATATTATTGAACCTAGCTAAACAATTATTGCGAACAAATCATATATTTTTGAATGCTTTTTCTGCAACGAACAAAAAAGCGTTTCAGTTCAAAACATGAATATTGTTGATTGGTGTACACAAGAAAAATTGAATCTCGCTCGTTTGATTTTATTTTTGATTATTATTGATTTTATTTTTGTAGCAAATAATAAATGTTGTGGCAACCGCTTAATTATTTCATCCATACATCTACGGATTGTATATAGAATAATTTCAATAGAATATAATTTTACTTGAAGGATAATGTAGATATTCAAAGAACAGAAGAGATTTTCAAATAAAATAATATTTTATTTGAATCAATCACATTTTCCAATGTTTTATAGTATTCTAACAATCTCATATATCGGTGGCGCTCCGCGATCAGACATTTATTTGAATCAACCAATATATTTTTTTGATTCAATTGGTTTCTTTTTCTCAGTGTGCAGAGTAACGATAGAATGACAGCAGCAAACTGGATTGAACTTGGCGATTGGTTGGCTCATCATCAATCGCATTGACACTGCAATCTTTCGCTTTCCCAAAAGCCGGACGACGTTTCCCACCCTGGATGGATAACACTTAATTGCCCTGGGGATTGCTCCAGGTGTTGGGAACTCCCCAGCAACGTTGGAATGGTAGCACCAAACTGGATTAAACTTGGCGGTTGTTCATCATTGATCGTATTGACTCCGCAATCCTTCGGTTTCCAAAAAGCTGTACGACATCCCCCACTATGGTTGGAAAACACTTCATTACCCAAGCTGGGAATTGCTGCAGGTGTGGAAACTCCGCGGCAACGTTAGCATTGTAGCACCAAACTGGATTAATCTTGGCGGTTGTTCATCATCGATCGTATTGACACTGTCATCTCTCGCTTTCCAAACAGCTGGACGACATTCCCCACTCTGCTTAGAACACACTTCATTGTCCAGGCTGGAAATTTCTGCAGCAGTTGGAAACTCCGCGGCAACATTGCAATGGTAGTACCAAACTGAACTTGGCAGTTGGTTGGTTCATCATTGATCGCATTGACACCGCAATCTTTCGCTTTCCCAAACGCTGGACGACGTTCCCCACTCTGGTTGGAGAACACTGCATTGCCGAGGCTGGGGATTGCTCCGGATGTTGGGAGCTGAACTTGGCGATGTGTTCCAAACTCTCCTCATTGTCAAGCCCAACATAATCATCAGGATGGAGAACAGCGGCTTGGCTGAAGTATCCTAGTGATAACGTGGCTGTTCGGTTCCCACTGGGAGATTATGACACAACCAGGATCCTTCCACTTTCACGAGATCCCGCTTCCTCGACTTATGGGAGGTTGGACTGTCGATACGTAATGCTTGAAGCCGCTTTCGTATAGGTGTATATACCAGTTGGTACATACCCCCGCTCTAGGCGACCGGGGCCCCGTGGACTCGCTGCTTCGACTTCCGTGTGACCGGGAGGCCCCCGAGGGCCAAACGGCCCGAGCGTTTGCGACACGACCAATTTCCTCGATTTTAATTGCCAGCTCTGGCATATCGGCCAAAGGTAGTGGTGATGCATATACACATAATGCTGATGCATATACACAAACATGTGCATGTGTGTGTGTCTGTGGCATATAGAGGATGGTGGGGCCCCTTCGGCACTCGGACGAACCGCGCACATCACGTTTTGCTCGATCCAGCTTGGCCCCTGCTGTGGCTCGCGCACTTCTTGCCATGTTAGGCCATAACGGTATACAAGGATCCCTCCTCTTCCTTCTCTTTCCCGTTGGTGCTTCTGATCGCTGCTGGGCGCGCTTTTGCGAAGAGACCGGTAGTCCTCTTTCTCCCTCTTCTTCTTTTTCCTCTTCATCTTCTTCTTCTTCTTCTTCTTCTTCTTCTCCCGTCTGTGTCTCGAAATCCACAATGGCCCTGAGGCTGCACTCTTGCTGCCCTGCACCTCCAACGTATACGCGTGTGCGATATGCACGTACATGTGTACATCAAAGCTACACGGCGTGTTCATAGAGCTGCAGTGAGTAGAACGTAGTACGAGGCAGACCGAAGCTCCGTTACCGCGCGCGCACGGAACTACTGTAAGTTCTTCGTTGAGACTGCCTTTTGCAATTACCTTTGACGCAATAGTCGCGCGCTCGCCATCCTAAGAGAACCTCACCGTAGACTCTCCTCCGTGTTGTTCACCCGATCATTCTCGCTTTCTCTCTACCCGGCTGTACACACCGCACGGTATACGTGCGCCGTGCACGATCGAGACGAGAATGACTTTATCGTTGGCTCTCACGAAACAAAGAACCGGGACAAGGACCAATCTTGTGAGGGATTGATGAAAGTGCCTGGCATCTTCGCGATCGGAGCTACAATTATCAAATATTTGGCTCTCCTATCATTATCGCCTTGGATATCTTTCCGTTCGTTTGGGTTTGTCTTCATCAAGCTGTTTCACATCTAGCTTTTGCGAAAGGCCGTTGTACACTGAGAAAAAAGTCATTGATCCAATATCTTCGGTGTTATTGAATGAAATTTCGTTGATTCAATTGTAAAATTGTTGGTGTGAATAATCGGATTTATTAGTCCAAACAAAACGTTATTGACTTTAATAACATGATGAAGTTAAACGTTTTTTTTTCATTCAAGAGATATATTGTTCGCCGAGAACAATGTATTATTGAAACTATCTAAAAAACTGTCGCGAACAAATTATGTAGTTTTGAATGCATTTTCTACAACAAACAAAAAAAGCGTTTCAATTCATAGCATGAATATTGTTGATTCGAGTACACAAGAAAAATTGAATTTCGCTCGTTTGATTCAGTTAAAATTTCTATTGAGTAAATATGGTATGCGGCTAAAATCTGCGGCTAAAATCAAAATGTAGTAACTGTTCTTATCAGTTGAATATCTGATATTCTCTCCGTGGATATTCCATTGGATATGTGATATCCTCTCCACTATTATCGTGGATGATCATTCTAATGCTCAATTTTTTATTTAAGATTTAAAACAAATTGAAAAACTTACGTCCCATAGCATATTCGTTTCGATGCAGTAAAGAAATAATTAATTCTATTGATTATACTTTTGTACGAAATAAAAAATGTTGTAGCAACCGCTTAAGGCATTACCCCCACTTGTAGCCCAAAAAAGGCCTTTTTCATGATTTTTTTTAAAGAAAACTACAAAACTTTTAATCGATCAATATACCATCTTAACGAACACATCTTGAAGAACTTTCAGTAATTTTTTTATTGAAAAATATTACATTGTTTAGTGGCAAATGGCCGTCAATGAAATAATGTTTTTATATACACGGTTTGCGGTGACCAACATTGCGGCGAAGTGGATCATCTGAAAAAAAATGCGGATGGATTTAGTCAAATATAAGTATAAACTAGTTTTTAATCCAAGGATTTTAAAAAATATTCATTTTTCACAAAATGGCGGACAGTCAAAGTTAATGGTTCGATTTTAACGAAAAAAAACGGCCGTTTTTTGGCTATAAGACGGCCATGTTTTTCGAAAAAAAATCGAACGATTGAAGACTACATTTTTATGTATTAAATAAGCCTGCAAAATTTCAAGAAGATCGGTTCATTAGTGTTCGAGTAATCATGGTCACCGACTTCAGAAATGCCATTTTGAGAAAAACGCGTTTAAAGTTTCAATTTCAGTTTACACGAAGAAATTTTTTTTTTTTTTTTGTAAACTTACATAGAGTCATCTATTCCGGGCCCATACTTCTGTATGGGCCCGGATACTTATGCTTCAAAAAAAATGCAATAAAAAAAAAACGATTTTTTCAAAATCGCAAGTGGGGGTAACCCCTTAAGTATTTCATCCATACATCTATGGATTGTATATGGAATGATTTCAATAGAATATAATTTTATTTGAGGGATAATGTAGATATTCAGAGAAAAGAAGAGCTTTTTCAACTAAAATAATATGTTATAAAAATCAATCGCATTTTCCAATATTTTATAGTATTGTAACAATCACATGCATCGGTGGCACTCCGCAGCAGCACATTTATTTGGATCAACCAATATATTTTTTTGATTCAATTGGTTTTTTTTCTCAGTGTACGTCATTTGTGTTTACTGTTATTAGCGCATCGGACGATTTTCGTTCCGATTTGATGTTCAGGCATTGATGCGATCTCGCTCGTTATCATCTCATTATTATTGCCATCGTATACTCTCTCTCTCCTTCGTATTACTCTTCGTCTTCGTGGGTTTTTACGTCTCGATTGGCCATTTATCAGAAGTTTCGATCGCGATCGCCCGCGCACGCCATTTCCGGTTCGACGTCCTCGTTTTTTCGGCGAAATTTATGTGCCCGGCGATACGCGTCCCGCCTCGCAAAATCATCCTCAGAAGGCGAGCCAGAGAGGGCTCGCAACACGCGGTCGCTTACATCACGTTGAGGCCGAGGCTTTACGATGACGGCGATATTTGCTGATGATCATCATGCACGCCACCCATCGCCGAGACGGCCAATTCGCAAAGACTCGCACGGGGGAAGGAAGAAAGCGGATACGTGGTGGACGGTGAAGGAGACATCGACTAAGTGCGTTTGATTGGCCCGAAAGTCTCGCTACCTCGCAATATTACATCAGGCACCAGGTACACTGGGAATGTGACCAACTTTATCACTTATGTATGTATATCGGGATTCGGGATAAAAATACTGGATCAATTTTCCATGGATCATTTGTAAACGAATCATCCGTCACTGCAAAAAAGATCCAGCGGCCTTTCGGAACGCCTTCGACAAGGCAGGCCTCCTCAAAATTTGGATCTTCATTTTCATTGGAAAATTTGTATCCGCGCCCCAAAACTCCAAGATCCAAAGGAATCAAATGTGTACTTTGAAAGAGACCCAACGGCATCCAAGATGATTGAATTAGCATTCCGTTTTCGACAAGGGATTACTTGTAACCGCAGTTACTTTATCATTACGTGTTAAACGCGCACACGTTGCTGACGAAGTATTTTCGTCACGTAAGGGCCGCCTGAAACTAGCCAATAAATAATAACCAGACTCCCCCCTATGTGCCACGTCACCAACGAAGAGTTCAAATACGCATACGCGCAACGGACAATCATCCCGGATGGCTGTTGTGTGAGAACCTGGACTGTACGTGCCGACAAGCAAATGCACAACAACGCGTGTATCGTTCAATTGCCGGGTGTACCGTATGCGAGAGCTTTTACATGACATTGTTATTATGTTCATGCGACACCTCGCTTCGTGACTGGAGGCGCAAATGTGATGAACACATCGACCATCGTCTTCCATTCTGCCCCGCCCTTTCCATAGTTTCCCTGATTGGCCTATTTTTGCAATATGTTTCTATCTGGAAGCCGCGTTTCTCCATTTTTATGAAGTTACCAATTGTATCATCATGGATGGGCATTGGGATCCTTATGGATGATCATCCAATCCTTATGGATGATAATCCAATCCTCATGCCCGAGTGGAAAACGTAACTGATCACCGACTAGCCACAAGCTAGTAAAGTGATGTTTCGAATCGCCATTAGCTAGCCGTCTTAGCGATTGACTACCCAGCCTTGTAACGCTTTGGTCCTCAAGTAACTGAATACAAAAAATTAGATAGTGACTAGATAGAAAGAAATATCCCACGGCTGTATTATATTTCTGACCTAGCCATGACCTACTTTTTTTAGCTAGCGGCTGGGAACAAAAAATTAGGTGGCGATTAGATAAAAAAAAAATTGCGGCTATATATTTATGTTTTCGTGATTTTTTGCACATTATTTACATCATTGGACCCTTTTACGATATTCTTCGTTGTTCATTAATTAGGGTTATGATATTTGCGCTGTAAATATATTAATGGTTCAATTTTAAATGATCTCAGACAAACGCTTACGCCGTAACGTGGTTTCGATCCCGGAACCTCTGGGTAATGAGTTCCGACGTTGTCCAGTGAGCCAGTTCTACTTGTTTAATTTCTGAATTTTCTTATCGTCTACATATGTTACACTACATAATGTCAGATTATTGAAAAATGGGTGGATTAACAAATGTAAATAACATTATCGGATCAATGACTCAATTGCGTTCGCATTGAGAGCGATAATCGCATAGAATTACATAACCTTCAATTGTATTTGTCCGATCATTTATTCCGGCTAGTGCGGCCGCAGTTGGGAAGTGTTGGCTAGGTCATCGCGAGATACCGACTTGAGGATTTTATTCATTCGCAACGTCATCTGTAACTCAAGTTGCTTAACCAACCATGAGCCAGTCGCTCGATGGAACTACACGTATTCACATAACCACACTTTGCCATTTGCGACCAAGATCGGCTGGGCAGTGACTAGCCAAGGGGTGCACAGCCGCAGTTAGCTGGCTAGGTCATGGCGAGATACTTACTTGAGAAATTTTGCATTCGCAACGCCATCTGTAACTCAAGCTGCTTAACCAGCCATGAGCCAATCGCTCGATGGAACTACAGGTAGTCACATAACCACACTTTGTAATTTGTGACCAAGATGGGCTGGACAGTGAATAGCCTAGGGCTGGATGACAAAACATTCACAATATTACTAGCTCATAGCGAGTCAACCATTGGTCAGTTCGTAACTCAGACAGGCTAGAACAATGTCTACTCGGGTGGATGATCATCCAATCCTCATGGATGATCATCCAATCCTGATAGACGATCATCCTGACGCAATTGTTTTGCCAAGTCAGTGCATCTCCCACATTCCTCGGGCTCAGAGACCTAGCGAAGAAGCTGGAAGTTGTCACATTAGTCGACCCGAATTGATCAGCCGTTTCCCAACCTCGAGTCGCTTCCAGCCATCGCTCTTCAGCGTTTCGAATGATCGTCCAATCAAGGCGTTTGTTTACCGGGAGCTTGAACCTTCGATGATACACGCCCGTGCGAAACGTCGTGGCCGGAGACCGCGATCAGCCTTCGAGTTTCGTTGTCCGGTTGGCGGATGTGTTGAGGTCGGATGGAGGTCGTTCACAGCGTTTAACAAAGTCGCGCGCCACACCCAGAAGATATCGGGGACCGAGGTACCTGACGTGCCTGAGAATAATCTAAGGAAGAAGCTAAGGTACATGGCGGGCGGGCAGAGGGGCGGACTCGATGGTATTAGTGCGGAGGTGAATGACGCGAGGGAATCGGATCTCCACCGCAGTCATTTGCGGCAGTGGTTGTCGTCAGGGAGAGGGCTCGAGAAACCTTATAGGTAGTTGATTGTTGCAGTTGGCTGTGTGCATGTGCGGGTACACATACAACACGCTACGAACAAATGTATGTGTGCGTATGGATAGACACATGAGGATGGTAACGTATCAAACCCAACTATGAATTCGAATCACGTGCAGACCGCTCTTGTAATACTTGGAACGGGACGACCCACCCGGCATACGTTTAGCGCATTACGAGCTAGTTCGCGTCTTCAGCGTGAAATGCTGGAATCTCTGTGTGTCTCTTTTTCTCCCTGCCACCCGCGCCCTCCCTCTGCCTCTTGCGATTGAACGAGCCGTGATTGAAGCGGGAGAATTATGACTGACCGTAGCGCATACTCGCTGCCATACGTGCTGGTGTACCGACAAGTGGCATAGACCCGGTCATTGGGAGCCATTAACCATCTGTACGGTAGCCGCATGGACAACGAACCTAATGCAGGGTGCGATCGAGCTGATCTGGTGCGTGGCTTGATGGGTCTCCGTTGTGTCCTTGATGTCTTCGGACAACGAACGAAACAAAGCGAATCCGAAAAATTAATTGAAGCTACGCATACGTTGCTCAAGCTATAGGTGAAATCCTGATGTCGTCATTCCAATACTCTCGTCAGAATAAAATATTGAAAGTCGTGCTCTTCTTTTGGGTCTCAAGCTTATGGAGACCCGTCAATCATTGGCTGACTTAATTTTATGTTTTTCGCGGTTTTATTTACGTTTTTCTGGTCACGTGGTGACAAGTAGGGGAAGTAGGACAAGATGAGAACCCTATGGTCATATTAAAATAAAACAATACATATGAATCAGGCAATTTTGATTATTCTTTGAAACTAATCAACATTTATTAATCTTTTAATTTTGGAAACAGTAAAATCAGTCTTTCTGATTGCATGCAATGTGTATTTTTAATTAAACCATTGTTTTTCCCATCTTACCCCATTTGCGGGGCAAGGTGAAACAGCGTTGGGAGCATGGTGGGACTATAATTATCGGCATCTTTCGCATATAAAAATGGTTTGATTCTCTATAACAGCAATTTGATAAGCCAATCATCTAAGCCCTGTAGTATTCAGTCCGAGTAATCATGCTTCCATATCTTTTAAATAATTTGTTAATTCTTCTTCTTTCGCTGGTAGAAACACCGGTTGAAGAGGATCCAAAGGCTCTGCTAGTTTCATTTCACCCTTTCGTAGAGCTGAAACACGTATCTCTAACGTAGATTGTGGTACGTTGTAAAATATTGCGTCTCCGCGATAGCTCGTATTCATCTTTCCTCATCAGACGGTTAACGAATCAATCAAAATCACCCAATAACCTTGAAAATTTCTGACAAACCGTTCTTATTATATTAATAATTAGTACTTTCATTGTATTTACTTACCGCTCTCTTGTCAATATCAGCAACTCAAATGAACTGCGACGATGGTAAACTTTACGGAAATTTAGATCGTTTTGTCAAAAAATCGATAATGTTTTCTCACTTGAGGCGCGTGCTTTGCTCATAGTTGATACTTTCGCACTCGTTCACCTGCCCGCCACCACTTTAAACTCCAACGTGAGCACTGTGCTCGCACACACTGTTTAGTAGCTAGGCTTACGATTCATCTTGAGGTAATCCTATCGCTTCACACTAGTCATAACACTGATCACACTTGAGGCTTCTACAATTTATATTTTTAACATATGCAAAAAAATAATGTGTAATAACTGAAATTTTCCATGTGTAAACTGTTGAATGAATGTTCACATTTAAATAGAAAAATGAAAAAATAGTTATTCCAACGATCCGCGCAGTATTTCTAGGTTTGATGTTTGGCAACATTGGTTCTTACTTCGTCTCTTTTTACTCAACCAGGCGAGTTTAACCTCCATGCTTTTCAACTTCGATCTGTCAAAACAATGTCAGGCACGAGAAATATAAAGCATTGTATTCGGGCCACGACTGGTAAAAAGCGTGGAAAATTTGTGTCGGCGAAATATGTCGGTTAAAAATGAAACACGTGTGGAAATTCGAATGAGCGAGATGAGGTTAGGACTAGTCAGCTGTTGCCTTGCTGTCACGTCTCTTTGTCGTAGTAAGTGGTAATAAATCCAATATCGGAAGTTCAAATTAAACTTGATATTACATAAAAATTAGGTCAATAAGCGTAATTATTTCTGAGAGCACTGGATTACTACAAGTGTTGAGTATGCAAACCTGATTATTTTTAAGTATCTAACGGATTCCCACTATTATATACACTTTTGTAGCGACCGGAAATTGGGTTTTTATATGTCGTCTCGGAATTCCTTCACAAAGATACGCAATTAAAATTTTTTTTTCACTGTAATTAGGTCGATAACCGACCCTGAAATTTTACAGACACGATTATTAATATATTTAGTGAAACTCGAAAAAAAATGAAAATCCTTTGGATTGAAGCCTGGCGATAGGACTACCTTAACCCGCACCGTCCTCTTGCCCCTAGTTCCACCATCTATCAAGCTGGATTTAACGGAGACTTTGTCCTTGCAGTGCCATATTTCAGGTGTTTACATTTTTTTTTTAAAGGAAACGAGTACAGCTTTTTGAGTGCGGTTTTTTTCTTGCTTTTATTCATGTTATACAGAACGTTAAAAAAATTTTTTTGAAAAAAAAAAACCAAAATGGCGGCCGTTGCAGCTCCGCGAAAACAGGTCCTCAAATCGCGGGAGGTAAACGGCTGACATCACTGCCCCCTCTTTGTTGATCTGAAACACAAATTCAAAGCATATTATCAATCTGTGACCCTTTGGTCATGGAATGACGGATGGGTTTTTCGTTTAGTACAAATTTCGGAAAATGGCGGCAATTTAAAAAAAAATCGAATTTTCGCGTTGTTTTTCGCATAATAAGATAAATAATAAATGCAAAAATGTATCTATCGAAAAAATGATCCGTCATTCCGTGAAGACATATTTTCTGAGTATGCTCTCCAAATTTCAGGTCGATATGTTAATTACAGCGGTCAGGAGAATGTCAGCCATTTTTAAAAACGTGTTTTCGAGAAAAACGGGTTTAAAGTTTTGTAATGTGTTTACACAAATGTGTTTATAATTACCGCTAATCGGCAATGCCTGGTCCATAGAGGCATCCCTCCTCTTCTTCTAGCTGCTCATGTTGAGCTCAAATTGATTTTTTGAAAATTTCAAGCATAAAGTCTCCCTTAATTGTTTTAATACTCAGAAATCGAGTTTTTCACATTAACGTTTCGTAACGACCAGCCAAAAGCATGCGTAGTTACCATCCAACTGATCAAAGGAACGATTCGACCTGATCCGAACCACGACGACGTATAGATCTAGCCATATGTACGATCTTCTATGAACTCGAGTATCGCGAGAGCTCGTAGCGACAAAAAACTGTAGGCCGGTAGCTGCGGAATTCTAGGTGCTTTTTTTGCTTCCGCCCGCTCGCTTCTCCAGTCGTAACGCAACGAAGAGAGCAGCATATTAATTTTTTGCCAAGTTTCGCCAACTTTTTGCCCGCGAAGGAAATCACTCTCGGTCGCGGAGGGGAAACCGCTATTGCCGGGCTCCTCTTACATTACACCCGATACAGCGCAATCGTGGAGGACCATTGCGACCGCGGCGAGGCGAGAGGGCGCGA
>OX101794.1:22350759-22365759 GCA_944452715.1 Ophion slaviceki
CGTTTACTTCGTCCACATGTATATGCGCGCGCGTGCTTTTGCCACCCTCGAGGAGGAAAAAAGCGGGGTGACCCGTTTGGAGAAAGAGCAACAGGAAAGACCGTGCACGTTACGTTTAAAGGTCTCGAGCTTGTCCACTCTAACCCTTCTCTATCTTGTCGTCCCCCTCTACACACACACACGCAAACACAGAGGGTGTTAGGAAGGTCGATGCAAAGCCTTAAGGCCTTGGGCCACACTAATGGGTATAAAATCATGTGCGAATTTAACAATTTTTTTCGTATGGAAAAGTGATTCACTCGTAAAATTAGTTACACATCTATTTAGTATGAATATCAAGCTGTTAGAAAAAATATATATTTTTTTTCGATGTACAAAATGCCCGACTACTAATATTTTCTTTTATCTTTTTTTTAGGCGCTCCGCGGCGTGACATTTAGCATCCACAATTTTTTACCTAGACCAAAAAACAAAAATTCTCGTCAATCTACATTAGAATACCTAGAGAAGTACGTACGGAATTTAAAAAATATTGTTTTATTCAAAAGTTGTAGGTATTTGAACTTAAGGCGGTCCTCTAGTTTCTCGGGTCGAAAAAATCGAATTTTTTTTCATAAATCACATCTACAACGTGTGTAGAAAATGTGTGCCAAAGGATTTTTCGATATTCGAAGTGCCCAGGTAGGAAATCGAAAAGCTGACGATGGAAACAAGCTTGTGCGAGCCTTGGTTCACCGAGCCTGAGTGAGACAGACCTGGCCCAGGTTTCATTGCATCGTTTAGAGCAGCCTGGAACCAAGACTGGCTGCTTAGCCTAAACTCAGGGTTATTTCAAGCTTTATTCAGCCGGTGAATTTTGGGGCTGAAAAATCAAGGCTGGATGCAGGCTTGTTTCATGTTGTGATAAAATAAAATAAGTTTAAAATAATATTTTTTCTGTACTTTTATGAAAAAAAAATTTCGCAATAAATTTGTCGGGTGCGAAGGCACGAAAAACGAAAGCGAAGGAGGCAGCTAAGAACATTTAAACATATGCTCTTATCGATATTTATAAGGTACACAAAAAAGTATATACGAAAATAAAAGTACGCAATAAAATAATGTTTTGTTTTTTAAAATATTTTTTATATATATATTTTGTAATAAATAATATAACAAATAATAAATATATATAACAAATCAAATGAATTCTTTACAAATTTATTAAATTTACCCCAATGTAGAATATAGAAAACTAAAATCAGGCCTCATATAGCCTCGGGAAGAGTTTGGGAATAGCCTGGTCATAAATGCTCGTGAAGGCTTCATTGAGGCTCGTTTTGAGCCTTGTTGTTTCGTCGTTTCAGACTTAGTACAGGCTTTTCTACCAGCCTTTGGTCAAGCCTGTGTGCAAGAGCCTGAAACCGCGTTATCATTCAGAGGTTCAGCTAGGCCTGAAATCAGGCTGGTGCTCAGCCTGAATTAATAAATGTGAGCCTTGTTTCAGAGCTTGGCGAGCCCTTTTTTCATCGTCAATTCCTACCTGGGTGGTTCACAAGTTACGGCCCTGGAACGGAGCAGGTATACGGAGCAGGTATACTTTCAAACGCGTTTTTCTCGAAACACCATTTTTCGAAACGGTGACCACGATATTTCAGAAACTACTGCACCGATCTTGTTCAAATTTATACAGCATCTTTAATATGTTATAAGCCAGCGATTGAACTAGGATTATCATGATTGCTTCGATAGTTTTTTTTGTACGAGCGAAAAACTTAAGAAAAAATGAGTAAAAAATAGAATGTAATTTTCAAAAGTGTATAAAAAAAGGCAATTTTTATAATTTAGAATTCACTCTAGTTCAATCGCTAGTCTTAAATATGAACATTAAAATGCCGTTTGGTTTTTTGATTTCAGATAAGCAGAACAGCCGCAATCTCGGTCACCGTCAAGCACCTGTTTTACTTGATGTCTTCCTGTCGGCCACTATAACGTATATTCTATTATATATTTTGACTTCAAAAAATTTGTAAAGCTTATTTAAATGTTAATAAAGATTATGCAAAAACAATGAGATTGATTATTTCGATGTTTTGCCCGTAAAAAATTATTGAAAAAGCCGTAAAAGAACAGCCGACAAACTAGAGGACCGCGTAAAGAAATGAATTTTCAGTGAAAAATTTCGTTATAACTGCTCATAAACTGCTCATAAAATTCGAAGTTTTCGATTAATCAGAAATTCCGTACGTACTTCTCTGCGAAATGCAATTAGGAAAATAACTTTTAAATTTGAAGTAAATTGAGTGAAAATTGTTGAAGTTATTTGTCGCGCCAATTGGAAAAAAGCTGTTTCGAGAAGTTTCGAGCAGTCGGCTGTTTTGTACGTCGAAAAAAAAAATACATATTTTCTGACTGCTTGATATTCATACTAAATAGATGTGTAATTAATTTTATGAGCGAATCACATTTCATACGAAAAAAAAGTTTAAATTCGCACATGATTTTATAGCCGTTACTGTGGCCTAAGGTCTTGAGGGGGTGATAGGTCACCTCGTTAGAAACATATCTAACCTAGGTTACCTTATTCCAAAGTCTAAGGATTTCGAGTTATCATGGTAGGTATAATTTTTGAAAAAAAATCCCAAAATTAGGTACCAACTCGTTCATAATGTTCAAACAGACAATAATTGGTACCTAAAAACTTATTTGCGTCTTAGCTTAATGCCTATTCAATCGACAAACACCAATACAATCATCTTTATCCACACAACTAACTAAATGGGACGTGTTGGGTAATGTCAAACTTGTCGAAAAATAAAAATACCTCTTAAGTAGATGCTATTTTAAGAAATAGCATTGACGGGAGATATACACCTAGATGGTCGAGGTCGAGGATTTAGAAGCTATGAACATTCCGTCGACCGTAGAAGACCTACACTATGGGCCTGGTATCGATGATTCCATGTAAGTTGACAAATTTCATGATTTATTCATTCCCAAATTTTCAAACGCGTTTCTCTCAAAACCACGTTTTTCAAATCGGTACCCAAAATTTCTCGAAAACCAATGAACCGATTGCCTTGAGGTTTTTTGTGGTTATTCTATACACCATTATCTAGTACTTGTCGTAGGATTTTTTTTCCGTTACTTAGTTTTTGTTTTATAGGCAAAATAATAATTATTTTTTGGCCCAAAAATCACTATTTATGTTCAAACGTCCGCCATTTTGTCATAAATCGATATTTTCAAAATCGGCTATGACAAGTACTAGATTATAGTATCTAATTTAATAATCTTTTTGGTTTTTTTTTTTTCAGATGATTTTTGAAGAAACGCCAGTGGGTACCGTATACGCAGATTTTTTTACGACGCTCCAAGGATCATACAATATCCTTGTATATTTTTGATATTTTTAAATAAAGAAAATTAAACATATTTTTGAATGTATATACTTTTAGATAATTAAAACCCCAATCCGAAATTTCAAATAGTTTTCCTTGAAAAAATTCACAAAAATGACCTTTTTTCCGGCTCCTAGGTGTATATCTCCCCTTAAAAATAGGTAAACGAGTTAGTACCTAATTTTGGGAAATTTGTGTGTGTGTGTGTGTGTGTGTGTGTGTGTGTGTGTGTGTGTGTGTGTGTGTGTGTGTGTGTGTGTGTGTGTGTGTGTGTGTGTGTGTACAGTCACACGTACCCTTAGATCCATACGTAGACACTTCATCTTGTTTTCTCGAATCTTAATTGAGGAATTCACGCGTCCACGTTTTCCCTCTTATCCCGCCCTCCACCGCTGTAATTCAGCCATATAAAAGTGCGACTGATGAGCAAGATATATAGTCGTGGGTTGCCAGATAAGATAAACTGATAGAGCATCGCTCTTTCTCTCCGTCTCTTATCGCTCGAAGTTTTGCGATAAGAATTATTATCCCTTTTATTTTTCGTGCTTTTGTTTTTTAACTTTTGGAGAGGCCCTACGATCATTTCCGGATGTACAAATTTGGATATAGCAGTAGGAGTAGTATTTCTATTCCTTGTGCACCCTTTTTAAGGGTGTTCACAGAAATGCCCTTCACACAAATGCCTCTTCTCATTTACATCGATCATTTTACAGTCGCTTCCTATGCTATTGATGTTTGCATCATTGAACTGCAACGAAAATATATTTTCTTCTTACAGACCGACTTTTCTCGACGCATTCGGACTACAATTAACACTGACACACTTTCGTCGCTGCTTACAAAAAAATCTACAACCAAAGCCTGAAGAAAAAAAATAATCTAGACGAGTTTGAAGTTTGCGTAATTGGAATGCAGTGAAAATTCATATTTCTGAACATCTTTAATTTCATTCGGCAGCTTTTGCCAACAAAAAAATCCTCAACCATTTTTTAACATATTTATTTAACGATCTACGATATAAATCTATACAAAAAAGATCTTCTATAATGAACAAATAAAGAAGTAAATTGTGAAGAGGTTTCGTTGTGTTCCAACGATGCAAACTTCAACACCATTGATTCCGATCGGTATTGATACGAGGCATCGAGATTTTTTTTTTGACGTCACTTTTCGGGCCACCCAGTAAATTTAGCTCTTTTCACGAACGTGTAATCCAGCGAGCCAGCAATGTGGATAATAAGAAGCAGGGAGCAAAAAAAGGGAATGCAAGATCGCGGAGGGGGTGGGAGGAGGGACGAGCAAACGAGAAACAATTATAAAACACGTTGGTAGCACGGGAGAATCGATATTACGCAACGAGAATGAAATCGTTCCGGCGCCAACCCACTTTCATATTTCCAGTTTATCACCTTTTCCGTTTTTTTTCTCTCTCTTTTTTTTTCGTTCAACTTTCGCGTCTGTTACACGCCAGTCGTAAGAACTCGTAGCTCAAAGCGCTCGATGTCTCCACCGCATATATATATATATATACATATATATATATATATATATATATATATATATATATATATATATAATTCTCACGCGCGCTTACTTCGCAACTTCCTGCTATTTTCGTGCAATGAGTTTAACGCATTGTGCAACGATTTTTCGATTCGCGTATCCACGCGAGGGTGGAAAAGAGTCTCGAGGTGTGCAATATTGCAAGAGACGAATCGGAAGAACAAAAAGCGGAAAGTGGCGATGGGGGGGGGGGGGTGAAGCAGAAAAGGTGGAGGAGAAAGCAATATTGAAGACTAAAAGATGAAAAAACCGGAGAAGTATCAAAGACCAAGAAGATGAAGTTGCCATCGTTGAATGCAACAGTTTTTTTTTCATGCTTTCACTATTTTATTTTTATTATTTTCTAAACTGTTTTTTGCAGCTTCAAGTTATGAGTCTTTAAAATGACGTTGAGTTTTGCATCGTTGGAATGCAACGAAAATTATTTTCAGGTTCTTATTTCGATTATTATCCACAATCATATTTTGGACATTTTTTGTAGATGAATGAGAATCCTAAAAAATGTTTGCGTGATTTTCGAATCTGAAATCTGCCCAAGGAAATTTGGGAAATTGAGGGGGAATATACCTTTGCATATTTTGTTTTGCGCATTTTCCCTACATCTTATAGAAAAGAAGAAGAGCAAGAGAATGTTGAATTAGAAGAACAATTGTACGGTCGCCGATTAAAGGTAAACATGAAATTTCCATGATTTTATAGTACTCAAAACTTTAAGGGGTTGCCCCCACTTGCGATTTTGAAAAAATCGATTTTTTTTATTGCATTTTTTTGAAGTATAAGTATCCGGGCCCATACAGAAGTATGGGCCCGGAATAGATGACTCTATGTAAGTTTACAAAAAAAAATATTTTCTTCGTGTAAACTGAAATTGAAACTTTAAACGCGTTTTTCTCAAAATGGCATTTTTGAAGTCGGTGACCAAGATTACTCGAACACTAAAGAACCGATCTTCTTGAAATTTTGCAGGCTTATTTAATACATAAAAATGTAGTCTTTAATCGTTCGATTTTTTTTTTCGAAAAAAAATGGCCGTTTTATAGCCAAAAAACGGCCGTTTTTTTTTCGTTAAAATCGAGCCATTAACTTTGACTGTCCGCCATTTTGTGAAAAATGAATATTTTTTTAAATCTTTCGATTAAAGACTAGTTTATACTTATATTTGACTACATCCATCCGCATTTTTTTTTCAGATGATCCACTTCGTCGCAATGTTGGTCACCGCAAACCGTGTATATAAAAACATTATTTCATTGACGGCCATTTGCCACTAAACAATGTAATATTTTTCAATAAAAAAATTACTGAAAGTTCTTCAAGATGTGTTCTTTAAGATGGTATATTGATCGATTAAAAAAGTTTTGTAGTTTTCTTTAAAAAAATTCATGAAAAAGGCCTTTTTTGCGCTACAAGTGGGGGTAACGCCTTAAACGCGTTTTTCTCGAAACTATGTTTTTGGACACGGGCGTATGCGTAGCGTCTCGAGTGTTTACAATCGATTGACTTGAAATTTCAACTGTAGCTTCTCGACAACATTTTCTAGTCCGGTACGTAGGATTTTTTCGATAAGTTGGAATTAAAAAATTTTACTATCGATATTCGACCGATTTTTTTACGATTTTTTTCGTATTAACGTCATTTTTTTTAAATCAATATTTTGAAAAACCCTACGTACTGGGCTAGTTTTTTTATATCTACTTTCAAAATATTTTTCGTTTTTTGTTCTAGCTTGAAAATTATGACCTGTGCGAATACGTCCGTAGAGGACTATGAAAAAACGGAGTTTTCTTTCATCGACTACTGCGCCGCCATTTTATTTCAAAATAATTTTTAAAAATAATTTCTTTTACTTTAAGACTTGTATCACCATGTATAAAGAACCGAACTCAAAAATATTGTTTTGTTTTTCTTAAATAAATTGTCAAAAATGACCCTTGATTTTGCCCTCACAAAGGTATATTGCCCCTGGAAAGAAAATCATTTTCGTTGCATTCCAACGAACTTCAACGTTGAAAATGTTTCTTTGAAAATGTTGCGGTGACTTTGTAGGCAAAATGTGCCAAAAAAGTATGGTATTGAAATTTACATCGTGTGTATGCAAATTATTTTTTTTTCGTATTCCCTAATATTTTTTGCGCCATTTAGGCTACAAAAATCAGGAAAACGTTTTCGGAGTTCCTTATTAGGGTTTAATGTCTTAAACTTGCAAAAAAAGGGTTCAGATGGTAATAGAAACAAAAAAATGAAAGAGTAAAGAGGAATTTTCGTTGCATTTCAACGATGCAAACTTCAGCACCGTAACAAAATTGGGCGATGGCGTAATTGACGATTTTTACGGCATCGCGGTGGCTCTCTATCCGCTTGCGCAATCGCGATCGCGACGTACACGTGCGCGCGATAGCTAGGCTAGCAGCCCGAGAAGATCTTACACAAACGTGAAGGGACGAACGGGACGTCGAACTCGCGGGGCCAATACCCATACGCGCCTTCGATTAAATACCTTCTCTATACAAATTCGACATTAGAAAGACGAGAGAGAGACAGAGAGAGAGAGAAAAAAAAAGATTGCGTCAAAGTCGCTTAAGCCGTAGACCGAAAACCGGTTCGGAACATCGCCGTTCCACTTTTGATTGCCGCGTTCGCTTCGATCGATTCGGAGGAGCGTTGGGAATCGTTTTTCTTTTTTTACGATACCAAATCAATTGGAACAAGGCTATGAGTCACGAGGAAAACGAAATTCACGATTTCACCTTTGGTAGATAATTTTAAAAAACAAAATGTTAAAGAATACCAAAAAAGTGCATTAACAAAAAATATTTAATGCATCTTGTTAAAATCAATCATTCGTGTTCGAATTTTTAATTTAAATAATTTTTTTTAATGCAATGAATCATTCATTGACGAATTATTTATAGGAAAAAATCAGTTTCATTGTTTCAAGAATTATTCGGGCCATCGAACCAACGAATACTCGGAACAAACAATTATTTATACAATTTCCTCGATGCGAGTGATTTTTTTATGACGTTGAAGTTTGCATCGTTGGAACGCAACGGAAGTTCTTTTTTACATTTTAATTTTCTCATTTTTGTTACTATAAAGCTCTTTTTTTCGTAAAAAAAAGTGCTGAATGAGTATCCTGAAAAATTGTTGTGGAATTTCGTAGACGAAACATGCCAAAATACGTTCAATTTGTTCAGAAATATTAATTTTCATTGCGTTCCAATTATGCAAACTTCAACCTCGTATTTTTTTTCTCTCTGCACACACGATTTCCCGAATTATCCCTAGTATACGAAAAAAAGTACCAATAATCAAGTACGTGTGAGTGCTACCTTAAGGGGTTACCCCCACTTGCGATTTTGAAAAAATCGATTTTTTTTATTGCATTTTTTTGAAGTGCAATTTGAAGTGCAGTTTTTTTTTATGCCCGGAATAGATGACTCTATGTAAGTTTACAAAAAAAAAATATTTTCTTCGTGTAAACTGAAATTGAAACTTTAAACGCGTTTTTCTCAAAATGGCATTTCTGAAGTCGGTGACCAAGATTACTCGAACACTGATGAACCGATCTTCTTGAAATATTGCAGGCTTATTTGATACATAAAAATGTAGTCTTTAATCGTTCGATTTTTTTTTCGAAAAAAAAAAAATGGCCGTTTTATAGCCAAAAAACGGCCGTTTTTTTCGTTAAAATCGAACCATTAACTTTGACTGTCCGCCATTTTGTGAAAAATGAATATTTTTTAAAATCCTTCGATTAAAGACTACTTTATACTTATATTTGACTAAATCCACCCGCATTTTGTTTTTCAGATGATCCACTTCGCCGCAATGTTGGTCACCGCAAACCGTGTATATAAAAACATTATTTCATTGACGGCCATTTGCCACTAAACAATGTAATATTTTTCATTAAAAAAATTACTGAAAGTTCTTCAAGATGTGTTCTTTAAGATGGTATATTGATCGATTAAAAAAGTTTTGTAGTTTTCTTTAAAAAAAATCATGAAAAAGGCCTTTTTTTGCGCTACAAGTCGGGGTAACGCCTTAAAACTCTGTGCAACGATCGTCTTGCCTGTCTCGTCCATTCTCTTGCGATCTCCCACAGCGTAACTGGAGGTCCAAAAATCCCCCCTCCGTAAAACGTGTATCCGGTACGAGAACAATGAGAGAACGGAGAAGAGTAAACGGAAAAGTGAACGAGAGTTTGGGCTGGCACACGCGTTTTGCGGCATGTATATATACCGGGTGTCCCATTTTAATCTTACACCTGATTTATCTCGAAAAATACTGCTCCGATCGAGTATTGAGTATAACAAAACTTTTAGGGTTCAAAGGCGTGCATTCATAGAAAAAATCTTTTTTCATCCAAAATTCAAAATGGCGACATTAATATGGCCAACATGTTTTTAAAATAATGGGAACAAGCATGTTTTTTCACCAAAACATTTATCAGGCCAAAACTTCCTCTTGTAGGAAAAGTTTTTTGATAACGTTCTTCATTTTTAGGTTAGGATACCACTTTTTAGCCGCAGAAACCTGATCATTGTTTGGGTTTGTCTGGGACTTTACCTCCTCGTTGTATATTTATGGTTTTGAAGTTTGCATCGTTGGAACGCAACGAAAGTTTCTTTTTACATTTTATTTTTCATACTTTTATTATTATAAACCTTTTTATTATAAATTTATATCGTAAATTGCTAAATAAATATTTTTAAAAATGGTTAAAAGATTTTTGGAACCACTTTATTTTCCATATATTTTTTTCATTTTATTTTCCATATTTATATTATCATAAAACATATTTCTTATATAAATTTATATCGCTAAATAAGTATTGAAAAAATAGTTAGAGGATTTTTGTAGACAAAGTCTATCGAAAGAAATAAAAGGGATTGAGAAGTGTCAATTTTCGTTGCACCGCAACGATGCAAACTTCAACCTCGTGTTTATTTTGGATAGCGCTAAAGTACTTAAAAATGGCATTCTAACCAAAAAATTATGAACGTCACAATTTTCCTACAAAAATTGTTAATTTTGACCCGATAAATGTTTTGCTGAAAAATAATTCGTGATCCCATTTTTAAAAAACATGTCGGCCATTTTAACGTCGCTATTTTGAATTTTGGAGTAAAAAAATATGTTTTTTAACGTTCCCCTGTGAACCCTAAAAGTTTTATTATACTCAATACTTGATCGGAACAGTATTTTTCGAGACAAAGTTTAAGATTGAAATAGGACACCCGGTATATACAGGGTGTTTCTTCTTGTACTATATATATATATATATATATATATATATATATATATATATATATATATATATATATAGTACAAGAAGAAACACAGGAAACACAGAAGATTGTACCAAGACCCGCGTGTCGAGGAAGACCGTGAAGTCACTTCCCGGAAACTCTAATCCACTTCTTCACGGATCCGTTGGAAACCCACGGTGAGTTGGTCTTTGCTGCCGGATCGCCCTCTCTCTCTCTCTCTCTCTCTCTCTCTCTCTCTCTCTCTCTCTCTCTCTCTCTTTCTTTCTCTCTCTTTCTTCCTCTCCCTCCCTCGGCCACTTCCGTCTTTGAAACGCACCGACAATCGTGTATTACACTGTGCCTTGGCTTCATACATACACAGGAGCAGAAGCTTACACACTCATTTATACAGGGTGGTCCGTAAAGTGACGTCCAAAACATCCAGATGCCTCGTATAGATCCCAATCCGAATCATCCCCATGTACGTTCCACGATCTTTTTCGTGACGTACTTGCAACGTTGGAATGCACCGAACATTGATTATTTCCAGCGGCTCAATATCGCCGATTCAGGCTGTGAAAATCGCTCAAAGGTACGTATATACTTAAAAAGAAGGCTTTGGATAATGATAGAAACGAGGAAAACACCATCGTTGTTTTCCATCGATGCAAACTTCAGCGTCATTGTTATCCAGTTTACGAGAATAACGAAATGAGTTTATTTTTCGAAAGAAATGCGTCAATTTTTATCTTCCAAATTTCCTTTGGAAGATTCGAGCCACGAGAATCACGCAAACGATTTTTCAGATTCTTATTTAGCTATCTACAAACTAAATTTGCACAGTATGATTTTGGACATTGATAATAATAAGAAATTGGAAGGAATATTCGTTGCATCCCAGCGATGCAAATTCCAACTCCGTTTCCTTCATCATTTATTGATTATTTAACAGTACACTAACATAACGATGACGCAATATATTTTTGTTTTTTAACGCGACGAAAGTATACACGCGAAGGAGATAGTTTCTCAATGCTTTTTTCTCGAAAACGAATAAAGATCGTGGAACATACATGGGGGTGATTCGGATAGGTATTGACACGAGGCACGAGATTTTCATTTGGACGTCAGTTTTTAGGCCATCCTGTGTTCGTGTGTGTATATATATATGTGCGTGCGTGTGTGTGTGTGTGTGTGTGTGTGTGTGTGTGTGTGTGTGTGTGTGTGTGTGTGTGTGTTTATAACTTAACATTTAATTTCAATTGATATTTAATATAACATATTAGATAAATAAAAATATATTATTTTAAATAATTATTATGTAAAAATATATTTATATAGAATATTATATTATTTATATCGGAGGCCTTTGTAACCCTACGGGGAATCGACTAGAGCATACATACATGTTATGTATATATTGATATTAAATGTTATCATCTATATATATATATATATATATATATATATATATATATATATATATATATATATATATATATATATATATATATATAAGGGTGATTCGTTTCAGGGTAACCTTTTTTTTCTGACCCATCGTGCCCGAAAACCTTTAGTTGGTACCCAAAAACGAAGTTTCGTGAAAGGGGGGTGTTGTCAAAAAATATTTGGAGGTCGCGAATCAAAATTGAAGGTTTCACATTTGATTAACATTGAAAAAAATGTTTTTCTCATTATTAGTGTTACCATTCCGCGAATTTTGATATCGCGATATTTTCCAAGTGGGTTCTCATAGGAAATATGATACTTTACAATAAAGTTCGTTGAGCTATGTCCGTAAATTCAACCGTTTCAGCGGTATCATTATTTCAAGTGAATATTGTATGAAAATATCTATTCAAACGGCTGTAACGCCTAAGCTATTAGATATATCGAAAAAAATTCAAATGAGAACTATGTAGAGAAAGTAATTTGCTACAAAAAAGTCTTATAAGCCGAGCCCGTAAATTCAACTCTTTCTCAGCTATAGGTGGATGAAGTAAATGAAGTATAGATTTATTTTGTTTAAAAAGAATCTATTTATTTTACTTCATCCACCTATAGCTGAGAAAGAGTTGAATTTTCGGGCTCGGCTTATAAGACTTTTTTGTGGAAAATTACTTTCTCTACAAAGTTCTCATCTGAATTTGTTTCGATATATCTAATAGCTTAGGCGTTACAGCCGTTTGAATAGATATTTTGCACAGTATTCACTTGAAATAATGATGCCGCTGAAACGGTTGAATTTACGGCCATGGCTCAATCAACTTTATTGTGGAGTATCATATTTCCTATGAGAACCCACTTGGAAAATATCGCGACATCAAAATTCGCGGAATGGTAACACTAATAATGAGAAAAACATTTTTTTCAATGTTAATCAAATGGGAAACCTTCAATTTTGATTCGCGACCTCTAAATATTTTTTGGCAACACCCCCCTTTCACGAAAGTTCGTTTTTGGGTACCAACTAAAGGTTTTCGGGCACGATGGATCAAAAAAAAAAGTTGCCCTGAAACGAATCACCCTAATATATATATATATATATATATATATATATATATATATATATATATATATATATATATATATATATATATATATATATATATATATATATATATATATACATATATATATATATATATATATATATATATATATATATATATATATATATATATATATATGTATGTATATATACACACAGACACATACGCGGAGAGAGAGAGAGAGAGAAAGAGTGGGAAAGGAATGCAGACAGAGATCTAGTATGGTGTGGTGTCTACCTGTTCATTGGTACCTGCATCGTTCTTCTTGTTGTATATCCTACCCTCCCCTGCTCATAGACCAGGTCATATTTCTTAAGGCACCAGCACCGTGTTACCTTCTTCTTTCCGGAAGAATAGGTGAATGTGCGTGTGCACATATATATATGTATATAGGCGTGTCAAAAGCACGTAGAGCGATGCAGCCCTCTGTGATCGACGTTTCAACACACTAATACCTATACTTTCAAGTTCAACGCGAGAAATGTTCTGCCTCCCTTCTTCAACAGGTTAGAGTTTCCTTGTATGGCGCAAAAGCTATTCTCCCTTTACCGCCCTTCTCTCTCTTTCTCTCTCTCTCTCTTCCTACCTTTGTGATGCTCGAAATTTCGGGAATGCATGAAGCTTGAAAAAGAGGAGAGCTGTGCGTCGAGAATGCGCACAAGGGATCAATGCCAACTCATAGTTTTCTCTCTCTCTCTCTCTCTCTCACTCTCGCTTTTTCATCGTCGATACAATAAGTAGCTGGTCACTGTTGTGGGAGGGGAAGGCACACCGGTGGTCGTTTCGGACGAATGTGCGGAAGAATTTTTCCAGCAGACTACTCTACTTGTGGAGCGTGAGAATGGCGGAAAGATTAATCCTATCGTGTAGTTTACTGCTCTACCTCCTTTCTCTTTCTCTCTTGCGATCTTGCGGTCGTTCCTCGGCCGGATCTATAATGTGTGCACAGGAAGAACGAGCGACCCTTATTGTCGACGATGTACGCACAAACCGACGCGTATTTATGGATACCGATTGGGTGAGGGTACAAGGCGAGGCCTCGAAATCGTGACGAATGCTCCTTTCTCGTTCATTTTATTCGCTCGTTCATATTTCCATATATATATATATATATGGAAAATTTCCCAAAATTAGGCACTAACTCGTTTACCTCTTATGTTAATGCAATTTTTTTAAAAATAGCATCAACATAAGAGTTATTTTTTGACAATTTTTAAATTATTCAACACGTCCCATTTGGCTAGTTGTGTGGATAGAGATGATTGTATTGATGTTTGTCGATTGAATGCACATTAAACTAAGCCGCAAATAAGTATTTAGTTGCCAATTATTGTCTGTTTGAACATTATGAACGAGTTAGTACCTAATTTTGGGAAATTTTCCGAAAATCATACCTACCATGATAACTCGAAATCCTTAGACTTTGGACTACGGTAACCTAGGTTGAAATTTGCATCGTTGGTACGCAACGAAAATCCGTTTAAACTTCCTATCTTCATTATTATTCAAAAGCGTATTTCGCAGGAATATCAATTCTTGAGAATATCATCTTAATTGACGTTTCGAACACATTTTTGTAACTATTATTTTCAATTCAGGCGAACAAAGTAGATGATGAAGCGAAAGAAAATTGATCAATTAATATTCATCGATCCCTTTCGCGGAGAGAAAGAGAGGTAGAGATAGAGATAGAGATAGAGATAGAGAGAGAGAGAGAGAGAGAGAGAGAGAGAGAGAGAGAGAGAGAGAGAGAGAGAGAGAAGTGGCGAGAATGAGAGTGAAAGAGAAAATAAAGAGTGCCAAAAAGCGTCTGGCGGTGGCGTCGCGCGTGGATATTTATACGGCTGTAATATATATATATATACACACACACACCCGCGAGTGTGTGTATGACGAGGTAGGAAGTGGCTGCGCTGCGGAAACACGATAATAGAAATGTCGAGAGATGTGCACGGAAAGGAACAACGATTTACACGGTAGATCGCGAGATATTCAAGCGGCAATTTGTATTTCAGTATTACATAGATTCATACATGTGTATGTGTGTGTGTGTACTCTGCCGTAGTATAAGAAACAAATAGAGAGGAGAGAGAGGGGGAGGGAGAGAGAGAGAGAGAGAGAGAGAGAGAGAGAGAGGCGTACTTTTAATAGAACGATATATAACCCGGACGGGACGGATTTATCGGCTTTATTGGCTCGAGGAGGTCCCGCGAGGTGGCTAAATCGAGTACACGCGGTGTTTCAGCGAAC
>OX101794.1:22370759-22407533 GCA_944452715.1 Ophion slaviceki
AACAGATGTACGGACTCTACACATTTGTTATTATTATTATTATTATTATTATATATAAAGATTATTTCAGACTGTCCAGTCCCGAAAATCACCAGTTAAACAAAATGCAATGTCGTTAAAATTCGTCGGGAATGCAACGACATTGTCTTTTCCATTTCTTATTTCGTCATTTTCATCATTATCTAGTCTCCTATCCCGCAAATTGAGGTCGTCGATCTTTAACAAAGACGCGTAAAAACATTTGCGCGATTTTCACTGCCCAAGGGGGCCAAAAGAAATTAATATTCGTTGCATTTCAACGATGCAAACTTCACCGTCATAAAACGTAAGTCTTGAGTTACATCGCAATATGACTGGTTGAAAATATTCTTTCTTCAAACATATCTGCTGGAATTAACAGTCGAACCTCGATATAACGAAGATTTGTCCATTCCTTTCCTATAGACACCCGAAACCTTGACACAAGGACGTAATAATTTACGTTATGCTCTAATTGCTAATTGCTTGTGAAAATTGCACTAATTTAAACCTTTGCTTCTTTAACAAAAATATCCCTATATTTTTATATACTATATAAAATAGTAACTATATAGGGTGCCTAATTAGTTTTATCTAATTTTATAATTATCCCTAATAATAATAATATAGTAATTAAATAATAATATACTATAAAGTAGCTTTATGTAGTAATATACTATATAAAATAAATTTCCCCAATTCTATAGGGATAAAAACATCCCTTATTATATAGGAACAAAAATATCCCTATATATATATATATATATATATATATATATATATATATATATATATATATATATATATATATATATATATATATATATATATATATATATATATATATATATATATATATATATATATATATATATATATATATCAGAATATCAGATATATATCAGAACTTTTTAAGGAACGTGACCTCGATATAACAAACTTTCCTAGAGATTCGTTATATCGAGGTTCCACTGTTTTTTGTACAGCTCGTACATTCGACCCAGGAGGATAAAAATATCCCTATTTGAAATATCCCTAATCATATAGGGACAAAAATATCCCTATATAATTAAAGTACTAATATAAAAATATAAAATTCCTCTAATTTAAACCTTTGCTTCTTTAACAAAAATATCCCTATATTTTTATATACTATATAAAATAGTAACTATATAGGGTCCCTAATTAGTTTTATCTAATTTTATAATTATCCCTAATAATAATAAAATATAGTAATTAAATAGTAATATACTATAAAATAGTTTTATGTAGTAATATACTATATAAAAATTTTCCCCAATTCTATAGGGATGAAAACATCCCTAATTATATAGGAACAAAAATATCCCTATATAATTATAGTACTTATATATATATATATATATATATATATATATATATATATATATATATATATATATATATATATATATATTTCAGAACTTTTTAAGGAACGTGACCTCGATATAACAAACTTCCCTAGAGATTCGTTATATCGAGGTTCGAATGTTTTTTGTACAGCTCGTACTTTCGACCCAGGAGGATAAAAATATCCCTATTTGAAATATCCCTAATCATATAGGGACAAAAATATCCCTATATAATTAAAGTACTAATATATATTTAGAACACTTTAAGGAACACGACCTCGATATAACAAAACCTCAATATAACGAAAACTCGATGTAACGAATTTCCCTAGAGATTCGTTATATCGAGGTACGACTGTTTTTTTCTACAGCTCGTACATCCGACCCAGGAGCTTCCTTTTCCTTTAAACGGTGGCGGAAATGTATATAGAAAAAACGAAGTATTGATGCGTACAAAGAAAAATAATAGTGTGTGTGTGTGTGTGTGTGTGTGTGTGTGTGTGTGTGTGTGTGTGTGTGTGTGTGTGTGTGTGTGTGTGTGTGTGTGTGTGTGTGCAGAGAGCGAAGTAGTCGGGGTTCTTCCACTCGACGGTTTATCTCGATCTTAACGATCGATCTCCTCTCTCCTTCCCGCCCGTGAATGTTCTCGTCTCACTTGTTCAAAGCATCTTCCTCTCCAAGAGACCCCGGAGAAATACAACTCTTCATTGTCTCTCCTCGTTTCTCTCTCTCCCTCTCTCTCTCTCTCTCTCTCTCTCTCTCTCTCTCTCTCTCTCTTTCCCTCTCTCTCTTTCTGACTTGCCCTTATCCGCTTCCTCATCGCGCCCTCGCTTCCGGGTTCCCGTCTCCTTCCGGTGGCGAGGGAATTTCCACTCGAAGGATTTCCAAGCCTGAACTCGGCCTATCTACTACGGGGGTTTTCTTCGTCGTCTCTGCCGCCCTGATATCGCCCACCCTTCGTGTCCGAGCGGTAAAGACGAGTCACGATATACGAGGCGCGGTACATTATCCGGTCGTAACGAATAACCTGCTCGCGCGCATGTTCGCTCGTCTTGTGGTCTCTGATATGTAATGCGCCTTGCGTAAAAGCTGGAGGGGGGGGGGGGTAGGGGTGGAGGAGGAGGAGGATCGATTACCGCGACGAACGATGCGAAACGAGCGCTCGATCGGCGATATGGAAATCAAACGACAATCGGTATCGGTAGGATAGGTATGAGAAAAAAAAAAGTATAACGAATTTGAACTTCGTATGGGAGAAAAAATAATTAATGTTGGAAATTGAAAGAGAGAGGATTAATTTTGATGAATGAAAAATCAATTAAGGAAATCAAGATTAAGGCCACTCTAGAGGCCGAAAAATGGGCTTTTTGGGGATTTTTTTTTCTTCAGAAAAACTATGAAATAAATCGATATTACAAAAAAGGGTGTTTATCATACATATCAGTGACTGAAAAATTTTTGGAAAGTGAAAAATTTCGTCAGATAATTGTTAATAATAAATGAACTATGCAATGTAAAAAAAACCTACATACTTCCATGGGCAAAGTATTTTTCAAGATATATTCAACATTTCAAGTGAATCGGTCGAAAATTGTCCGAGTTGTGTATCCGGCCAACTTAAAAAATGCAGTTTTGAGATAAACGCTGCACAGCCGCCATTTTGAAATTAATGACTTCAAAAGAATTATTGTATACAGTCACTGATATGTATGATAAACACCCTTTTTTGTAATGTCGATTTATTTTGTGGTTTTTCCGAAGAAAAAAAATCCTCAAAAAGGCTATTTTTTCGGCCTCTAGAGTGGCTTAAGAAATCCCTTAAGAAATCCACTTAACGACGAATGAAGTTGATGAAAATCGATGAAAATTCGCTTAAATCGATAAACCTTGATGGAATTAAAAATAATCAATGAAAATCAAACTGAGTCGTAGAAAATAAATTCGATTGGAAGACCAAACGATGAAATAGATAAACGCAGGTGGAAAATAAATTGAACAAATAGCACGAAGGATAAAACAAATGAAAACAAATCGAAAAAATAATGGAAAAAAAAAAACTTTAAAAAATTACACAGATGGAGGAAAAAAAAAGGAAAACCGATTTCCGCAAACGCGCATGCTGGTTGAAAAAGAATTCACCGCTCGCGCTCGGAGGAACAAAACGTTCGTGGCGTGTGTGCAAAATTTGACACTTATTCCCCGACACGTATCCCCAGATTTACGGTCAATATTTCACGTCACCGCGGCCTTTCCTGCAAAATAATACGAGTGCAAGTTTTTTTTCGCGCAATCTCGGTTCAGCTCGAAAATTCCATAAATTGTTTGAGAGGAGAAGAAAAAAGGATAGCAGATGAAAAAAAAAACACGGCTCACCGCACGTGCGAAGCACAGTTGGAATTTTACCGTGTCCTTCCGACTATCGGAAAACAATGAGAACAATTATCACTCGTTCAACGAATACAAACGTGAGAGGTATTCATCTTTATTATTGTTGTGGCCTTTTTTAATTTGCTTTTTTCATCTCATACGGCGCTGCTAAGGTAATTATTGTCGGGGCCAAGATTCAAAGTGCTCGCTTATACTCCACTCAGGCGAACTCAAAGATTTGGCACGTTTCTCGGACATTTCTCGCGCACGTCTCTCCCGTGCATTCCCCACAAACTACAAAAATCCCACAGTGTTTTTTTTAGATACTTATTTTGCAATATCGTATATAAATTTGTGAAAAATAAACTTTATAGTAATAAAAATAAGTAAATTCAAATGTAAAAAATGTGTAAAATTTTCAAAAAATCGATTTTTTGCATTATCCGATAGTATAGAGGGATATAGGCATGCTGTTCAATTTTTGGGGCGAAATTCGAATTATTCGAGTTATTTAAACTTAATATTATAGGTTAAAATAATAATAACTTAATTGTTTATCGGTATATTTCAATTTAAAAAAATCTCTAACTTGTCAAGAGTATGTATTAACTGTGTGTAAAATTACGACCTCAATACCAATAGTTACAACAGAAAAAAATATTGAAAATTCATCTTTTTTTTGGGCCACAAGCTTACGCGGACTCTTGAGTTTCGGCGTGAAAAAAATACACTCCAATCTCGTGATGTTGAAGTTTGCATCGTTGGAATGCAACGAAAATGAGTTTTTTTAATCGTTAACTCGTTATCATCCAATTTGTTGGCAGTTTTAAGCTACGAGAACGACTGAAACATTTCACAGGATTTTTAATAATTTCTGCAATAAATTTTCAACGAAATATTGTGGCTGATAAAAAAATAGAAAAAAAAGGTTCGTTGCGTTACAACGATGAAAACTTCAAGACCATCCAATTTCGTGATGTTGAAGTTTGCATCGTTGGAAAGCACCGAAAATTCGTTTTTCTTCTTTTGGTTTCATTGAGGCGCGAGCCTGAATTAGAAGGTCCAAAGAGAGCGTGTTTCGCGAATTTTTTTCGAAGGGAAAAATTCAAGTGAGTCCAGTAAACATTGAGGTATCTTTTCATGTATATTTGAAATGTACTAAAAAAATGTTCCAACATGAAACAATAAATTAGCGCAGTCCCCAATCGGCGGGAAACATGCAGCTCGTAATTCTTGACGGAAACAAAAAAACCAATAACATTTTCAATTGTCATGTATTTTTCTTCTGGGTGAACTAAGAAAAAGGCGAAAAAATCGTGACATTATAACTTGCCTCAGGTTTGAAAAAAAAATGTGTTAAAAAAAACTTCACCGTGCCATAAAAATGATTTGAAAATATTTTTTCAACGAATTTTTTTATTCACTTAGAAGAGATTTTCATGCTGAAGAAAATAAGCTTTGGTTTGATTCAATAGGTCGTTGAGTTTGTCTGCTGTCACGCCCGCCAATTTGGAAAAATCGTAAAAATGAAAACAGGTGAAAACGCGCTTCGAAGTTTTCAATAGGAGGAAATACCAATATCAAATATCAATTGCTTCTCTGCTTTTGGCCTTGCATCTTCGGAAATATTTACAATCGGCCTCTGTAACTTTGTAAATATATTCTTGGATAGTTTATCTATCGATTTGAGCAATAAAAAAAAATATTTTTCCACCTGCCGTTAACAACCCTTCGGTCGGTTTTTATTGAAAAAAGAACCAGAGATTTTTAAACATTTTATCAATATGTCTGCAAATAAAAATTCGTAGAGTATAAAATTGAATTGTTAATAATTATTCAAAAATTTCAATTTTGAGAAAGTCGGCATTTTATTTGAATTTCACCCGGGTCAAAATGACCCAGTGTGACAACGAAGGACATCGAAAATATTTTCTCGCCAATTTAAGTTGTTAATTTTTTATAAGAAAAATGCTTTGGCAATGAAAAAAAAAAAGAATTTCGTTGCATTGCAACGATGCAAACTTGAACAGCATTTAATTTCGTGATGTTAGCAATCTGTCAAAGCCTTCATCTCGTAGTCCCGTTCTTTTTTCTCTCCCATTGAAAAACAAAAACAACGAAAAATTCACAATCCGTTGGCGCAATTCTTCACGTGTCCATATTGTGTTTACGAACGAGTTCGTTCGCACGTGCGTACGAGACTTCGCTGTGCGCGCCTTTCTTTCTCGTTTACGAATAACACGGCACGTTGAATTGCAAAAGACCGCGTTTCTCGGCTGTCGAAGTTTCGAGCAAATCAACAATAATGACGATATGTAGATGAATGCCCCAAGGGCATTGGAAACAAAGACGAGACAACGGGCTCCGGCTCTATCGAGTGTGCGCAAATACGTTTTTTCTTCCTCTTCTCTTCATCCTCGCGTACAATTTTTCCACCTCGTCGGTTTTTTTTGTTTTTTTTTTCTTTTCCACGTTTGAACAGTTTTTTTCGACGAGCGCCACGTATTTCCGTGATAAAATTCGCTGTAATTGTGCGGAGAACTCGTTTTTTTTCGAGGCGCGTTGTTTGAATAGCGACGGAAAAAAGAAATGAAATTTCAACGTCCCGAATATCCAATCGAGGGTTTTATCTCTATTTTTCAGTTTGGAGGCTCTCCACGTATCTGCCGCATCCATACGTGTATGCACAGGTGTAGGCATGTGCATGTGTGTGTGTGTGTATAGACCTGGCGCTATGAACTGAATTGGGAACTCTATGTACCGGGTGTCCCGTTTTGGGAGGATCAGTTTGGGACTGAAAAAATCGCATAATTCGAAACAATCAATTAATTCGAAAAAATCAACTAATTCGAAAAAAAAATCAATTAACTCGAAAAAAATCAATAAATTCGAGAAAAAAATCAATTAACTCGGAAAAAATCAACTAATTCGAAAAAAATCGACTAATTCGGAAAAAATCAATTAATTCGAGAAAAAAAACAATTAATTCGAAAAAAATCAATCAATTCGAAAATTCCGTTCTCTTCTTTGTAATGGACACCCCGCGTAAAAAAAAGTTTTTTTTTCCCGCTGTCTCAGTTTCCCTCTCTATGCTTAAAAAAATTCTTTTTTCTTCGCAAATTTCTAAAATACCGGGCGTGGAAAAAAAGCCGGAATTGGAAGGTAAAAAAAAATCAAAGCTCGTACAATTTACTTTTCCGGTCTTCCGACACGCTATCTCGCATAAAAAGTCAAAAAATCGTCGAAGTAAAAAAAATGGAAACCTAATTTTCAAGAGCTGCAATTTTTACGGATTTTTTTTTCGATAAACCCAGGAAGAAATGGAATTTTTTTCCCTCCCCAAAACTTATGAAGGAATTTTCATCCTAATTTTTTAAAACGAAGCAGAAAATAACGTTTTTTTTTTCATTTTCAAAAACGTAAAAAAATCGTCCATGTCCGAAGTAATAAAGAAAAATAATTTTTTCACTGGAAAACATAGATAAGAAAAACTGATTTTTCGAAAATTTCGATACAGGATTTTTTTCTCTCCCGAAAACGTACGAAGGAATTTTCATCCCAATTTTGAAAATGACACAGCGAAAAACCGTTTTTCTTTATTTTCAAAAACGTAAAAACGAATTTTCGTTCATGTTCGGAGTAGTAAAGAAAATGCTTTTTCACTCGAAAACGAAAATAAGAAAAACTGTTTTTTTTTTTTCGAAAATCCAGAAAGAGCCATTTTCTTCTCCCAAAAACGTGCAAAGAATTTTTTATCCGAATTTTTGAAAACGTAGCCGAGACAAATTTATTTCTTTCATTTTCAAAAACGTAAAAAACAAAATTCGTTCACGTCCGGAGACGTAGAAACGAAAAATGCTTTTTCACTCGGAACCGTAGAAAAAAAAGAATTGTCCATTTCCAATTTTTTCCGAATTTTTGAAAACGTAGCCGAGAAAAACCGATTTCTTTCATTTTCAAAAACGTAAAAAAACAAAATTCTTTCACGTTCGAAGACGTAGAAAAGAATGCCTTTTCACTCGAAACCGTGTAAAAAAAAGAATTTTCCATTTCAAAATGGTAAAAGTAAAAACTGATTTGTGAAGATTATTCCGCATTTTTTTCCCAATTTTTCAATATTTTTTTTATCCACAGGGAATAAAAATTCGCGTCAAGAGCGCAACGCCGTGCAGTTTTTTTTTCTCCACATACGAGCGTGGAGCGCCCCCCCGCGGGAGTCGTTCGTGTCAATGACGTCAGCGCGCCAGCATAACCGGCTGCGAGAGCAGTGCGGCGTGGGCTTGGTGGGTGGTTAGCGCGGGGCGGCGAAGGGTCCATGCGAGAAAACGAGATTCCGTGTAATTACCTCGATTGTTTGGTCGTGTATATTAAATCCTCAAGCGATTGTCACTCCGAGCGTTGTTTCTCTTTGGCGTGTACAACTATCACTTTGCGATCGTTCATTGGTCAATCCTGCGTGAAATGAAAACTCAACCGGAAGTTACGACGCGCGACAGTGTATTTGTAGCACGCGCACGTATACGCGCGAACCGAGCGATTGGCACACTTGGTCACTTGGAAGTTGCAGCGCGAAACGTTCGTTTCGAACGGTAACAAAAAGCAACTTCGGCGCTATCGTCGATAATCTTCGCGCACTTCACTCGCGATCGAAACGAGGAGCGAAGAAACCGCGACTGCGAAAAACAAAAATTTCGTTTCTTTTGTCCTCGTTATCGAGTGTGTCGCAGGTCCGACGACGTTCTCACCGACTCGTCTCACGGCAAAGTTCTTTATCCGGAAGTGACACGAGCAGTAGAAGACAGGAGGTTAAGAAGAACGAGAAGTAAGAGAACCGCGCACTCACATGCACACGCGCACATCCGCGAGCTCTCGTCGCCTTCTGAGCGCCTGATACGACACCCAAAACACACGCTTTTCTTTCTCTTTCTCCTCTTTCTCCGCGCGTCCGCGGGGAGCGCTGGCGAGCACGTGTGTGTGCGAAATATACATATATATCTATAGCGCGAAGACCCGCGATCACTTTTCGACTGCCACTGTTGCTTTATTTTTACTCTCGTGCCAGTGTGCGTTCTACACCAACCGGAAGTACACGCCAGTCGCGGAATTCTAAAACAAATGTATCGTTCCGATATTCCGTACTTTCTTCTCACTCGAACGTAACCACACAACGGAATTTCGCTCCGTTTCGACTCGTCTCGAAAACGCGACACTGCAGGACCCGCGAAAAGACGATTCCCGAATACTGTTCTACGATACGATGTACATATCCGTCTATATGTACGCGTAGTCTGCAACTTGTGTATTTCGCACGATGCACGCTATCAGTCTTTGAACTTGTCTTCGATCACGCTTCGAGTCATTCGAACGACCGTTCTCGGCCAGTTACGCGCAACCGGTAAGACGCGAGCGCGAAAAACCGAATTGTTGGACAATGGGAGAAAACAAGCGGGAGAAGTCTTCTCGCCGGTGACGACTACGATGGAACTACTGAGGGGACGAGCGTGCTCGCGCGCGTTTACAGTAGTATCAACAAAACGGCAGCAGCAGCTGCGGCAGCACCGTCACGTCTCGAGGCTGGCGAGCGACTGAGCCGCTAGCCGTCACTCAACTCGCGAGGTGGCTTTAGGAAGTGCTATTGCCGGAGTGTGGACGTTACTACGCTTCCCCCTTTACTCGATACGCTCCCCCACCCCCGCTTCACTACTCCACCGCCCCCCCCCCCTTATTTTGCTCCGGCGTTCCTCTCTCGCTCGCTCCTTCCCTCAGCCGCGACACGCCGTGTTTCAACACGTCGTGGAAGCCGCGCTGATATTCTCCAACGGTTCATTGGTCGGGAAAACGAGTGACGAGGACGCGGCGTTGCGCCGGGTGGTGGGGGTAACGTTGGATCCGACGGAAATAGTCGAAGTTGCCCCGTGCGCCCGCCGCGAACGGCAGTGGGGGGCACGTGTGGCGACAACGAACGAGGAAGGGGAAGCGCCGCTCGAACTACCGGCCTGCGATGCCAACGGCGCGGCGCGGGAGGGGACGAGTGGGAGAGGGGTCAGCCCGACTGGGCCAACACTTCCTCGTAGCTTCCTCATACTGCGATCACGGGGCAACCGGGCACGAACGCCGCGAGGCCAGAGAGAGAACTAACGCTATAGACGGGGACGTCGAGTGGGAGAGAGAAAGAGTCGCGATCAAACTTCCTTGCTGACTTTATTCCCTTCTTGCGATTTAAAAATCAACTTTTTCTCGACACGTTTTTTTTCCGGCAGTTTGATTCTTCGAGCCTTGCCTCGCTTACACGCACGACAGTTTTTTAATCATAGATTCATGATGAGTGGACTATTGGGGTGGAGTGAACACCGCCGTAGGGAATCTTAAGGGGCTATACCAGTGTGACACTTTGAAAAAATCGATCTTTTTTGCCTTTTTCCACAGTTTATACTCTCAAGAATATCATTATCATTTATATCATTTTATCTTGCAAAAATCGATAGTTTAATCTTTAAACGCGTTTTTCGCGAAATGACATTTTTTTTTGGTGTCTCCGAAGCCGGCGCATAAGTCGCTTGGATCTGAATATTTTTCTATGAAAAAATTATGTGATATAGGTAAAATATAGCCAAATATGTTCTTAATTTTCCGAAACATTTAACTGAGTACTTTTTTTCCAAAAAAATCCCGAAAATCACCCAAATTTTCAGCGTTCACACTGGTATAGCCCCTTCAGGAATCGTCACAGTGTAACGGGTCGAAAAATAGCTGATTTTCGAGATTTTTTTAACGATGGGTACGGTATTTTTTATGTGAAATCAAAGCACTCATGAAGAACAGAAAATAAATTTTTAAACGTTTATTTTTATCTTTTTTGCATTTTTTCAACGGTTGAAAATGTATTCGAAAAAGGAGTTCTCACGGTGTACACGGTTGGGGCCGTAAATATAATCCGGAACAAAATTTGTAAAAAGATTATTAATCAGTATGGCAGCCGCTAACTTGCTATGAAGGTTTTTTAAAAATCAAAATGGACGAAATGGCGGCGGATTGAAAAAAAGTATCTTGCTTATATTTTCGACAGTTTTTCGTTAAAAAATATATGAAGATTGCAAAAAAAGCTTCCATAGCTAGATAAAGAATGACGTGAAGAATGTTGTGTCAACATTTGAGACGGATAGCTTGAAAACTATTCCTTTGGGAATGTACACCGTTTTGAAAAACGACACTTCCCGAAGAACGCGTTTAAAGTTTCGAGTGGGGAATTTTAATATCAATTGTCTACTTACGATCAATCGACGATGCCAGGTCCATATTTATAACTGTCCATACTATCGGATAATGCAAACAAAAATCGATTTTTTGAAAATTTTGACATTTGATGATTCCTTAAGCCTCATCCTTTCCCCTATCTCCCTAGGGTGACCTGGTATATCTAATATATATATATATATATATGTGTATATATATATATATATATATATATATATATATATATATATATAATAGTGGCACAAATCTGAAATCTATTTTTTTTTCTTTTTTCTCACCATCCAATTATTTTCTTTAAAGGAAAAAGGAATTGTCGCGAAAGCTCTAGCCGGCCAATGAATATTTATTGGTCGCTCAAGAACTTTAAAATTTCCGATTTTCCCCATTTTTTTACTCTTCTCACTCACAAATTTGACGCTTTGTGAAATTTTCAAAACAATCAATCCTTTTTTCTTTAGAAACAGATTTTTCAAATTTACCTCACACTTCTAACCCAAGAATTATAATCTTTGTTCTCACAAAACAATTCTTTAAAGCTCTTGTCCGTAAACAAAATTATAGGTCGTTTGATTCGTAAAACTGAATCGGCAGCTGTTTTCCGCACATCGTAACGCGTCCCACAGTTGGTCTCGTTAGTCCAACTGCGGACCAATCGTAGCTGTACTCCGTGACGAGCGACGCCATAATACAATAATACATGATAATACATAATAACACATATCGTCTAATTGGTGTTTGTTACAAATTATTATAATAAATCATTCAGAAAATTTGACACTTCGCTGTTTATTTTGTTTTTATGCTACAAGGAATTATAGTGCATGCGAGATTTATTTTTTGGCGGAAATTGTACATTTCGAAAACCTTGAGCGACCACTAAATATTCATTGGCCGGCTAGATCTTTCGCGAGGTTAATTTAAAAATTTTAAAGCGTTAAATTCATGGGTGAGAAGTGGACGAAAAAAAAAAGATTTTTTTAATAAAAATTTGAATTTTTGGGACGCTTGAGCGACCTCTAAATATTTTTTGACAAGTCGCAGCTTCGGCGAGAGTTTTTTTTTCTTTAGAGAAGATAATTAGATGGTAAGAAATAGAACAAAAATAGAGCTCAAATTTGTGTCACTCTAATATATATATATATATATATATATATATATATATATATATATGTCAAGCGGCAGTTTTCAGGACATTTCCAGATAGCCATCGGATGTTGCCGGGACACTTGGCAGTTTTCGGGGCAGACCTGAAAGAATTTTTTTGTCGATCGTTCATTATCAGGACAGTCCCGATAATGTACGATACAAATAAAAAAGTTCTGATACGTTTTTTGAGAATATGCTAAGGAAAAAAAATGTTTTTCAGGCCTCAATTTACTACCCATCGTTAGCAAAAATGTATGTGTTTATGTAGAGCTTGAACCCATGCTTTAGTATAATTATATGTGTAAAGTGTGTTTTCGAGACAGATTTATATGGTAATGGCTTGTTTTCAGGACAGGCCTGAAAACAACTGTACAAACTCTAAAATTTGGTATAACTTCGTTCTACCATTATATTTCGATTGCTCAAGGCGGTTTTTTTTCATCAAACTTTCTTTGTAGGTCCTAAAAGCGGGAGTTTTCAGGACCTTTTCAGATAGCCATCGGATGTTGCCGGGACATTTGGCAGTTTTCGGGACAGATCGAAAAGCATTTTTTTTGACGATTGCTCATTATCAGGACAGTCCTGATAATGTACGATACAAATAAAAAAGTTTTGATACGTCTTATGAGAATATGATCAAACTTTCTTTATGTCAAGCGGCAGTTGCCGGGACATTTGGCAGTTTTCGGGACAGATCGAAAAGCATTTTTTTGACGATCGCTCATTATCAGGACAGTCCTGATAATGTACGATACAAATAAAAAAGGTCTGTTACGTCTTTTGAGAATATGATCCTACTTTCTTTATGTCAAGCGGCAGTTTTCAGGACATTTTCAGATAGCCATCGGATGTTGCCGGGACATTTGGCAGTTTTCGGGACAGATCGAAAAGCATTTGTTTGTCGATCGCTCATTATCAGAACAGTCCTGATAATGTACGATACAAATAAAAAAGTTTTGATACGTTTTTTGAGAATATGATCAAACTTTCTTTATGTCAAGCGGCAGTTTTCAGGACATTTTCAGATAGCCATCGGAGGTTGCTGCGACACATTTCAGTTTTGGGGGCAGGTCTGAAGGCATTTTTTTGTCCATCGTTCATTGTCAGGACATTCCTGATAATGTACGATACAAATAAAAAAGTTTTGATACGTTTTTTCAGAATATGCTAAGGAAAAAAAAATTCAGGCCTCAATTTTAGTACCCGTCGTTAGCAAAAATGTCTGTGTTTATGTAGAGCTTGAACACATGCTTTAGGATAATTATATGTATAAAGTGTGTTTTCGAGGCAGATTTATTTGGTAATCGGTTGTTTTCAGGACAGGCCTGGAAAAAACTGTACAATCTTTAAAATTTGGTATAACTTCGTTCTATTATATTTCGATTGCTCAAAGCGTTTTATTTTATCAAACTTTATTTATCAGGACGATCTGGGAAAGGGAAATGAGGAGCGAAATTTTTTCGATCGGACTTTACGAAAACTGGACTTTCAAGCAGCCCCGGATCTACGATTTTTCCGAGCCGGGGAAAAAACTTGACATTGGCGCCCCTCCCCTCCAGCATTTAAGATTAAGGGGGAGATCTCTTTAGACGCCCGAAAATAAGTCATTTTTCATGATTAAAAAAAAATGTGATAAGATAATCGCATCATTTTTAAATTTTGACATTATCTTATTACAACTTTCAAGTGGTAAAACTTTTTAATCAGAGATAGGCTTGAGCAAGCATTATCGATTGTAGATCTCACATTGTGAATGGAATGTGCTTGTAAATAAAATAAAATAGTGTGATGGCACTAATAACGATTACTTGCGGATTTCAATGTATTCTCATGACTTCCTTTCGCCCTGAAGCATATCTATAGGTATGTGACGAAGATAATGTTAATGGAATTGCATACATTGGCTGCACACCACTTTTTTTGTGCCGTTTTTTCAAAATTTCTGTTTAAATTATTGTTTGCATCGGAAATGTAGGGGAGACCGGGGCAAAATGGTATAGCGGGGCAAAACGGTACCGGGGCAAAACGGCACTGGGGCATAATGGGATCGGGGCATAATGGGATAGCAAAAAATGAAGTTTCTTGGTGCTTGATTTGGGGCAAAATGGGATAGGGGCAAAATGGGACACACAAAAATGAAGTGTCGCAGCCCGCTGAATTTGGGGCAAAATGGGATGACAGGAAAATTCATGCTTCGGCTCTATGAAAGAGCTGTTGAAACATAATCTAATCTAAATGGTGCTTGTGGTTCGTTTCAGTCCACATATACGCAGATAATACGGACTGACCGATATATTTGTCGACACATATCCGTCGATTTCATGGGGAGCGGCGGTCCTAGTTTCATAAAACAATTTACGTAAAAATTGACAAGAGTTAGATTTTCATCAATGGCTTGAAAATCAGTATCAGTAACGTGCAGTTGGCAGAAAATAAATTAAAAAAAAAAAAAACAAAGAAAGATAAAAACAAAAAAAACCATAAATTGCACGCGTCAGATTATAAAAATTACTTGATTATTTAAATAATTAATAACGACAAAGAAATTGTACCAATCGAATAAGAAGGCTCAAATAACAATTTACGTCAAGTTTGGTACAGTTCTGACCGCAGAATTAAAAGTAATTGTTTAACAAACTTTAATAACAAATGGGCCCACTATTCATGTGCCCATGCTGACGATAACTTAATCGAGTCCGTTTGCGACAATTGTGCCGATAAAAATTAGCTTAGTTAAACAAGCAATAAAAATTTAACATTGCCACCGTTAAATTATAGTATCATAAGTAGAGTGTGACCCAAATATCGTGTAACATTCAATAAAACCTGTTTTCACTCATTTATTACCCCTCGTTTTTTACCCCTGCATTTCTTTCGTTTCTGCATCGAATTATTCCACTGTCCCATTTTGCCCCGATCCCGTTTCGCCCCAACCGCCTCTTTCTGAGGAGCCTGATTTTCTCCGGCCCATTTTGCCCCAGTCCCGTTTTGCCCCAATGACGTATTTTCCAGCAGTGTTGATTTTCACTATTCCATTTTGCCCCAAACCCGTTTTGCCCCGGTCCCATTTTGCCCCGGTCCCATTATGCCCCGCTATACCATTTTGCCCTGGTCTCCCCTATATAAAGGATGTTGTAATATAGGCAGAAAACTTTCGATGGTCATCATGTATCGGAAGTTCGCGAAATTGTTGCTGGTGAGAAAAAGACTGTGATGGGAAACGTTCTTCCTCAAACACGCGTCAACAATCCCAAATATCACGTGAAACGCTGTTTTTACAACATAAACATCACACGCGGTGCTGTCATTCACGCAAACACCTGATTTAAATGGCGACCGGCATACTGCACTAGCAGACGAAAACCAATCAAAATTTTTACAAAACTCGAAGCAAGGGCTGCGCTCATGGAGCCTAGATACCAGGAGGTTTAGCGAGGCCTTTCAACTCGTCCCCAAAACGAGAACAAGAAATGATGGCGCTGGGGTGCTCCGGCACCTATATGTATATAGATATACGCTAAACATGGGTGCGATCTAAGACAGATCACAGATGATGTACCTAACCCTCATTAGTGTTAAGGGATAACACCAGTCTAGGATTTTGGAAAGACGTTTTCTTCCCTAAAAATACTTTGGTGTCATGAAAATAATATGCAATTGGTCCTGTAGCAAGTTTTTTAATTAAAAGGTTCAATTATCGATTTGGCCGCACTGCCTTGGAGCGCGCGCTGAGTTGCTCGTACAACTGTAAACGAGTTTTTCTCGAAACCACTTTTTTCGATCTCGGAAGACGGATTACTCGACCACCTTTGCATGCATCGATTTGAAATTTTGATAGCAGCTTCACAATTATATTCTTTATGGGAGTACGTAGCCGTTTTTTGATTAAATGTAAACTTCTTTTTATAAACAATTTACCGCTTTTTTGGCAAAAAATCGATTTATTTCCTTCAAAGTGCGCTATTTTTGCAAAATTTGAAAGCAAATTTCTAGGTAGTCTCATAGCTAATAATATATAAATTATCATTTTTTTTGGTTTTTGTTTCAGGTCTTATATTTTAAGAGAAAACCGTTCTCCCGTGAAGCTATATGTAAAAAAACACGTTTTTCTAGATGGGCTGTATCGCCGCCATTTTGAGTTTGAGATCTTTTCTCGCTTTTGCGTTTTTTTTCCGAACCGTCATGAGGAAATTATGAATCTGCGGATATTTCGATGTTTGATGTCACGATCGGTCTGTCGTGAGGTTAGAAACTCATCCGATCACTTTCACCTCGTTGACCAATATATTACTATATATGTAGGTGCCGCTGCACCCCAGCGCCATCACTTCGGGATATTTTCGGGGACGCTTTTTTCAGCGCCTTTGCATTGCCGCTGAACCTCCTGGTATCTAGGCTCCATGGCTGGGCTACTACAGTTAATTCGGAGGCCTATACGAGAAACGAAAACGCGTTTCGTCCCGGCTTTTTAGTTCTTGTAATCGCCACTACCTAGCGTTGGCTGTTGTGTGACAGCCTTCGGCTCTAAATACTTCGATCAGATGAACGATTCGATACTTTCGTTCCGTGCTGTTATCGTAATAACGAACTGTTACAGCGATAAGAGAATCCATCATACACGCGGATAATGGTTTTCGAAAAGTTATCTACACTATACTTTTATTCGTGTAAAATATTCGAAGGACCGGTGCAACGTACATATATATGCATGCCTGTCACACGACTACTAACGCCACAGTGCGGTAAGGACATTTTGCGAACAGCATTTATCTACCAGTGTCGCCCCCTGGTTCTGATAGAAGAAATTGTGTGACTTCGTAGGAGGGGATTAGCAGGAAGAAAGAGAGTCTTCGAGTATCGTTCATTGTGTGTCGCGCTGTGTCTCTATCTCCGTCACTCTTTGTCGGCTCGTCTCGCACCTCTCGGTCGCGTGCCGGTTTTTCGCGCCCGAGACAAAGGCTGCCTCTGCCACGAAATATAGACTCGATATAGCTGTCTGTGTATCGCTTTTTGTGTATCAGAGATTAATGGGGAGATGCACAACGCGGCCCTTTTCGGCGTGCTTCGTAAATGGCGCTAAATCGCGGCGGCGAGTTCGGGAGTATGATTTCGTGATCATCGCCTCTGTCGAGGTTGCAGATTCCCTTGTAGCCGCGCGAGTCCGTGATCACCGCTAAAGTTGGTATCGCAGCAGCGTGAACACGAATGGGTAGCTCGGTGGGGGAAAAGTCTCTGCCCCTCGCTCGCTCGACAGGCGAACGGAGCGAGGTTTTCCGTCCGATCGAGCTCGACATATATGTGTGGCCGTACTGCGGATTGGAATATGCATTAAATGAATTTCAAAGTGAAAAACATGTATCGAGATCATTGTTTTCTCTCGGTTGCCCGTTTATGCCGAAAATGCGGGTTAAAAAATTAACGACGAACCGCGTTGAAAAATAAAACGCCGAAACGACCGTGAAAGGTTCAAAAAGAAATCTTGAGCCTTTGCCGCGATCGTTTCGGCATTTTTTTTCAACAGTAAACATTATGGAAAAGCGTGTATCATAAATGTTTCTTTATCTGCAATGAGCGTCGTGGCTGAGTTGTAGCGTGGCGGATTACGATGCTGAACGTCCGGGTTCAATCCTCGGTGAATAAACTTTTTTCTCTTCATTTTATATTCAGAAAATTTCGAACTTACTCTCGCTTTAGCTATTCTCGCCTGTTCAGGCATTATTTATGATATTTAATTCGTATATGCTTAATAAAAAAAAACAAGACATTGCTACCGGGGATCGAACCCGCGTCGTCTACACTCAGAGCCCGCACGCTCATATCTCAACCGTGAGGCTCTTGTGACTGCAAACCTGCCTTACGTATACAGTAGAATCTCGATTATTCGAACCAATTGGGACCGAGACTAGTTCGGACAATCAAAAGTTCGGATAATCGAAACGTGGGTTTTTTGGGACGAGATCATCAACAACACGTTTTTACATTTAAAAAAATACATAAATATATATTAAAATTTGCCATACATATTAACATTGATATATATATATATATATATATATATATATATATATATATACACATACATACATACACGGTGGCCGGAACATTGACGTCTAAAAATAAAATTTAGGTCCCTTGTATCGTGGGGTATCCGAATAACTCCCATGTATGTCGCGCGACTTTTCATAGTTTTCGAGTTATGAATTTTTTACTGCATTTTTGAGAATTTTCGACCTGACCAATTGAAAAAAAATCTTTAAAAAAAGTAGAAGACTATCGAGATTTTTTTTGCAACTGAATCTTTATGAGTAGTACTTTTATGCATAAAATAATCAGCTTCGTAACTGTGATGAAAGTTATGAAAATGTTGGTCTAAAGTGAAAAATTTACGTTCGGTAAATTATGACTTAAATTTTCAACTTTAAATTAAACATCTAAACAGGTGACTTCATGGTTCCTAATTAGGCCCTAAGAATGCGCCAGACTGTCAGCTTTCATAACCATTAAAAAGAGTAGTACTTGATAGGGCTACTTTGGCTACAATTGACCTTCAATGACAGCGAGGTGGAAAATTCTTATAATTACCCATCTGATTAAAAAAAAAATTTGCCCATTTTATCATTCCTAAGGCTATTTAGTTTGTTAACTAACCAAAAATGACTGCAGGGAAAGCTAAGATTGAAACATTTGGAGGTTTATTTTTTTTAGTTTAATTTAAGTTTAATGAATTTTGCGCGATCCGTTCTCATGGATCAGGTAAAAGCTCGTTTACGCGATCCGTTCTCGTTACAAGAACGGATGGCGCAAAATTCATTAAACTTGAATCGAACTAAAAAAAATAAACCTCTAAATGTTTAAATCTTAGCTTTCCTGCAGTCATTTTTGGTTAGGTAACAAACTAAATATCCTTGGGAATGATAAAATGGGCAATTTTTTTTAATCAGATGGCTAATTTTAAGAATTTTCCACCTCGCTGTCTTTGAAGGTCAATTGTAGCCAAAGTACCCCTATTAAGTACTGCTTTTTTTTAAAATGATTATGAAAGCTAAGAGTCTGGCGCATTCTTGAGACCTAATTAGGAACCATGAAGTCACCTGTTTAGATGTTTAATTTAAAGTTGAAAATTTAAGTCATAATTTACCGAACATAAATTTTTCACTTTACACCAACATTTTAATAACTTTCATCACAGTTACGAAGCTGATTATTTTATGCATAAAAGTACTACTCATGAAGATTCAGTTGCAAAAAAAATCTCGACAGTCTTCTACTTTTTTTTTAGATTTTTTTTTAATTGGTCAGGTCGAAAATTCGTAACTCGAAAACTATGAAAAGTCGCGGGATATACATGGGGGTTATTATTCGGATACCCCAGGATACAAGGGACCTAAATTTTATTTTTGGACGTCAATGTTCCGCCCACCCTGTATATTTATATATGTGTGTGTGTGCGTGCGCGCGCACGCGCGCGCGCGCGCGCGCGTGTGTGTGTGTGTGTGTGTGTGTGTTTTAAGCACCTGAAAAAAGTCGAGTGCCTTTTAAAATATTTTTTTTAAATAAAATCGTCCATTTTTAATTGACGAACGGCTGCAACGCGTTTTTGAGCGTCTAAGTCTCGCAGCTGTTTGAGAAGGAGAAGTTGCGTTGGGTTGCTTATTGTTGCTCACGGTGGTGGCAGCGAGCAACCATGTATCTTTCGCGCCAACGTTCGGATAATTGAGCTTCCGGATAAACTAAGTCATCGTTCGGATAATTGCGGGTTCGGATAATTGAGGGTTCGGATGATCGAGGTTCGGAAGATCGAGGTTCTACTGTACACACTTATCCAACCTTAAAAAAAATCGCTGCAGGACCAACTGCATATTGTTTTTATGACCCCAAAGTATTTTTGAAGCCAAAAGAAAACGATTTTTCCAAATTCCTAGAATGGTGTTATCCCTTAAAGAAAAGAAATTGATTTTTTTATCATTGTAAATGTATATCCCCTCTTAAAGACTTTAAAAGAATCTCGTACGTGTTAGCGAAAATCGGCAGAAAATTAGGAAGCAACTCGTCCACTTCTTTGATGTTCGCTATTTCGGTGTTCGCTATTATGGACCATCGCTCGTTTGCCTATCTGAGATCAACACTTTCGAAGTTTGTATCCTCGATATCTGGCTTTTTGCTATAGATGGTATTACCAATATTAGATACTCACGTCTTTCTATTTCGGAGATGTGAATGTTCAAGATTGTTTAAATCTGTGTTTGTATGACTCAAACTCCAAACAAACCCAAACAAACTCAATAGGAAAAAGAAATAGTTCCGGAAAAAAAATAATATCAAGTTTTTTTTACGAAAATCTCATTTTTTTTTCATCTTTAAATTTTCTCCGAATATCTCCGCAACCGTTCACTCAGGTAATAGGAAAAAAAGAAATTTCCGAAAAAAATAATAATAATAAAAAGTTTTTTAACGAAAATCTCATTTCTTTTCATCTTTAACTTTTCTCCGAATATCTCCGCAGCCGTTCACTCAGGTCATAGGAAAAGGAGAAATTTCCAGGAAAAAAATAAGAAATCAGAAAGCCAGGAACGCTACCAACGGGACCATCTCATCGCTTGTAGAATATACGCGGTACTTACAATTCGCGGCCGGATGGATGATTGGCTTGTTTTTGGGGATAATGCTTTATCGCTTGATGAAAGTATGAGAATTAATATAATAATACGAATATAAATATATTTCCGCTTACTTTTATGAATTATAATTTATTTGGCATAAGGATGGGTGTGAGTAAAGCGTAAACAATTTTATATAAGATAAATAAGTTGTAATTTAGATATATTATTATGTTTAAATTAACGTATAAACTAAAAAAATAAGCGACCTGAGTGCGCAATACATTTTTTTGTATACATTAATAACGCAGAGAATCAAGAACTAACTTAGCATTGAAATCATCTAAAAGCCTCGCGCGTGCCGTCGGGTGACGTCACGCGCGAGTCGTGCTCAGATTGCTTTTTCCCTCGAAGCCTTCGTTTCGGCTTGGCCGCACATGAACGTGCTGCTCAGCGTCCATGCATTGGTGTAGCAGCCGAAGGCGCGGTCGGGACGCTTCGCCTTGCTCGGCTCTTTCCGAAGATGTCCGAGCATCGCTCGCTCACGGACACACGCTACTACGATGGTGTGATGGGCGCGTAAGAAACTAGAGAGGGGGTAATTTTTACGCGCGATCTGGCTGCACTGCGTCCGAGCTCTGAGTACGGACGGCGCGGCTTCGATGCCCGTAGCAACATTTTTTTTTTGTTATACATATATGAATTAAATATCAAAAATAATGCCTAGACAGGCGAGAATAGATAAAGCGAGAGTAAGGTAGAAATTTTCTGAATATAAAATGAAGAAAAAAAAGTTTATTCATCGAGGATTGAACCCGGATCTTCAGCATCGTAATCCGTCACGCTACAACTCAGCCACGACGCTCATTGCAGATAAAGAAACATTTATGATACACCCTTTTCCATAATGTTTACTGTTGAAAAAAAATGCCGAAACGATCGCGGCAAAGGCTCAAGATTTCTTTTTGAACCTTTCACGGTCGTTTCGGCGTTTTATTTTTCAACGCGGTTCGTCGTTAATTTTTTTAACCCGCATTTTCGGCATAAACGGGCAACCGAGAGAAAACAATGATCTCGATACATGTTTTTCACTTTGAAATTCATTTAATGCATATTCCAATCCGCAGTAAGGCCACACATATATGTCGAGCTCGATCGGACGGAAAACCTCGCTCCGTTCGCCTGTCGAGCGAGCGAGGGGCAGAGACTTTTCCCCCACCGAGCTACCCATTCGTGTTCACGCTGCTGCGATACCAACTTTAGCGGTGATCACGGACTCGCGCGGCTACAAGGGAATCTGCAACCTCGACAGAGGCGATGATCACGAAATCATACTCCCGAACTCGCCGCCGCGATTTAGCGCCATTTACGAAGCACGCCGAAAAGGGCCGCGTTGTGCATCTCCCCATTAATCTCTGTGTGTATCGCCCTCTATCTCTCTCACTGTACCTCGGATCGCCTTGCGCCTCAGTCTCAGAGACAAAGGGTACCTTCGCCTCGACGTATATCCGAATTGTCGAGCTCGTTTAAGTTTTCATCACAGTAAATTGTGTGTAATTTCGCAGGAAGAAGGACAGTCTTTGCACTGCGAACGATAGACCATTTCACGGGTTGGTCGTTTTCCCGAGACTTTATTTCTTCCTGCACGGCAAAATATTAATTTATTGCGAAAAGGCACGTGGCTGAAGATGTACGCGTTAGTGGAATTCACCGATGATAATATTTATTATGGTGTCATGAATCTCATATAATGTCCAAAAAAGGAGACGCATGTTGTGCAACTGTACGTTGCACAACATGCGTCTCCTTTTTCGTGTCCACCGTTTTTTCGAGAAATCGTGTCCACCGTTTTTTAGGAGGCCCCGGAACGTAGGTTTCACCGGGTGAATGTTTTTTGGCTTCGAAACCCGCGTAACCCCATAACCACGTAAAATGATTATTGAGAAAATAAAAGAAAATAAATTATTCAAAAAATGTGCAAAAAATAAGCTTCGCGCAATATATGATATATGCAACGTTACCGTGATATTAATAATAAAACAAAGTGTCTTCGAATCCTTATGTCCATTCTGTTACAGTGTTATCGCTCACTAGATCGACCTGAGCCTCACGATATACAATATCTAATATCACGACCTGAGCCTCTCGTGCGAATAAAATGTAGACTCTAAAAAAATCTTCATTTCTTAACGACTTCAGAGACGAGCTCAAAAAGTACGAGTAACCGTGCAAGTAATAGTGTATAATGCTTTCGACATTCTCCATTGCGAAATAATCACCAAACAATCATGATAAAAAAAAAACCATTAATATGGAAGAATGTTTGGATTTGTTTGGGCCTTGTTGGATTAAATTCTTCGATAAATTATTCGTGGCGTCACCTTGCCATTTCCGAGGAATTGCAGGGTAATTTTATGAGTTTAGGAGAGCATAATCATAATTGCGCGAACGGCTCGAAATGTGGTGGAAGCGGCTTGTATATGCCAGGACCTGAAAAAGGCCCATTCGTCCCTAAATGTTTCGAAAACTGCCAATTTAGCGATAGTCTTGAAAACTACCAGTACATACTTCTTGTTGTTCACGTGAGGGCGTCGCGGGATATCATCGTGTGTCAATTCGTACAACTGAGCACTCGCCTGTTAATCTCGCGATTCACTGAAGTTCTGTGCTTCTACAGTGCTATCGTGTCTTTTTCGGTTTTGGGTACAAACCTTTTCGATGCTCCTGGGGTTATTTTCGGCCCCGAGTCGCAAGCTGTTTACAGAGGAGATTGTGTACAGAGGAAACTTCAAACGCTGCCTAATTACCTTCTCCTCTATCCACGTATCCTAATGGTGATGAGAGCATGAAGCTTTCTCCCAAATTCATATTATAGGATTTATAATATTCAATCTAATTATATAATATAATATGTAACTTATACTATGTAACTTGGAAAGAAATAGTCAAGTTTGCGGAAAAAAGTTCCTACTGTTAAAATGTTGAGAATACAAATTTGAAAGTATTTTATAAATGTTATAATTGTTCAAAAGAATTTAATTTGAAAACACTGCTCATGCAATGTTACTTAACCACGTATAACAATTTAGAGAAACAAAGTAAATTATCATTGAAAATGTACATCATACAATTGTGTTCCGTTTGTTTATTCGATTACAATTTGAAGGGACCATAAAAACTATATCATTGAGATAAAACTGATCTAATGAGTTTCATTGAAAAAAATATATTTCCGTACCGTTATTTTGCTACGAATAATAAAAAGTAAGAATCAAACAAAGTCGTTTCGAGTTCATTCTGTTACTATGATTCCCGATGATATGCTCACTCTTTACGGCGAGTAGAACTGTCCCCTGTGCTTCGAAAATTATTGATTAATGTGAGGTTTTAAAAACACCAATCACTTTGCATTGTCTCCGATCTCGTGAATACCAGCAAAGCCCTGGAACGTAACTTTCTATTTATACTGTCCCGAAAACTGCCAATATATATTTGGAGACATAAACTACGCTATATATACTGTCCTGGAAACTGCCAATACATTTACAGAGACCTGAAAAATGATATATACGCAAAGACCTGAAAAGAGCCCATTCGCCTCATAATGTCTCAAAACTGCCAATATATATGTGGAGACATAAACTACGTGATTTATACTGTCCCGAAAACTGCCAATACATTTACAGAGACCTGAAAAATGCCGATCTCTTGGTACTGCCTCGAAAACTGCCAATATGTATTCGAAAAACCTATCTCTCTAAAAGGTCCTGAAAACTGCCTTTATACGCGAAGACCTGAAAAGAGCCCATTCGCCTCATAATGTCTCAAAACTGCCAATATATATGTGGAGACATAAACTACGTGATTTATACTGTCCTGGAAACTGCCAATACATTTACAGAGACCTGAAAAATGCCGATCTCTTGGCACTACTGCCCCGAAAACTGCCAGTATATATTTGGAGACATGAACTACGTGATATATACTGTCCTGGAAACTGCCAATACATTTACAGAGACCTGGAGAATGCGGATCTCTTGGTACTGCTGCCTCGAAAACTGCCAATATATATTCGAAAAGACCTGAAAAATACCTATCTCTCTAAAAACGACTTGCAAGCTGCCTATATACGCGAAGACCTGAAAAGAGCCCATTCGCCTCATAATGTCTCGAAAACTGCCAATTTACCGATAGTCCTGAAAACTACCAGTATATACTTTTTGTAGTATATATACTTTTAGGGGCTTTATATAATGAAAAATCTTCCCGAAAAATGTTGAGGGTGATAGAACGTACGGAAATCGCGGTAAATATATGCCTCTCAAAAAAGTCCCACAAACTGCCGTTTGACATATATATATATATATATATATATATATATATATATATATATATATATATATATATGTATATATGTATATGTATATGTATATGTATATATATTAGGGTGATTCGTTTCAGGGTAACTTTTTTTTTCTGACCCATCGTGCCCGAAAACCTTTAGTTGGTACCCAAAAACGAAGTTTCGTGAAAGGGGGGTGTTGTCAAAAAATATTTAGAGGTCGCGAATCAAAATTGAAGGTTTCCCATTTGATTAACATTGAAAAAAATGTTTTTCTCATTATTAATGTTACCATTCCGCGAATTTTGATATCGCGATATTTTCCAAGTGGGTTCTCATAGGAAATATGGTACTTTACAATAAAGTTCATTGCGCCATGTCCATAAATTCAACCGTTTCAGCGGTATCATTATTTCAAGTGAATATTGTATGAAAATATCTATTCAAACGGCTGTAACGCCTAAGCTATTAGATATATCGAAAAAAATTCAAATGAGAACTACGTAGAGAAAGTAATTTGCTACAAAAAAGTCTTATAGGCCGAGCCCGTAAATTCAACTCTTTCTCAGCTATAGGTGGATGAAGTAAAATAAATAGATTTGTTTTTGTTTTAAAAAAATCTATTTATTTTACTTCATCCACCTATAGCTGAGAAAGAGTTGAATTTTCGGGCTCGGCTTATAAGACTTTTTTGTAGAAAATTACTTTCTCTACATAGTTCTCATTTGAATTTTTTTCGATATATCTAATAGCTTAGGCGTTACAGCCGTTTGAATAGATGTTTTGCACAGTATTCACTTGAAATAATGATACCGCTGAAACGGTTGAATTTACGGCCATGGCTCAATGAACTTTATTGTGGAGTATCATATTTCCTATGAGAGCCCACTTGGAAAATATCGCGATACCAAAATTCGCGGAATGGTAATACCAATAATGAGAAAAACATTTTTTTCAATGTTAATCAAATGGGAAACCTTCAATTTTGATTCGCGACCTCTAAATATTTTTTGACAACACAGCCCTTTCACGAAACTTCGTTTTTGGGTACCAACTAAAGGTTTTCGGGCACGATGGGTAAAAAAAAGTTGTCCTGAAACGAATCACCCTAATATATATATATATATATATATATATCAGGTTGATAAAAAAGTTTTGTCGCAAAAATTTAAAAAATGTCTTTTTACGTATTGACGCAATATGACATCGAGCTATGTCGAGAATATTCTAGAATGTTTTCTACTCTTCCGCGTGACAGGGTATAAAAGGGCGAGCGCGCGTTATAGTGGACAGAAATGGCTTCGATCTCGCAGGAGCAACTTCGAGCGATCATTTTTTACGAGTGGCGGCGCGGCACGAACGCAAGCACAACTGCTAAAAATATACAGGATGCATTCAGCGAGAACGTAGTTTCCCATCGAACAGTCCAGCGTTGGTTCAATCGTTTTAAATCTGGAGACACAAGCCTTGAAGATAAGGAACGTTCCGGACGACCGTCGACCATCGATGATGAAGCATTATTCCGCTGCATCAAAGAAAAACCGGAAGCAAGTACGCAAGAGCTAGCAAGAGAACTTGGCTGCACCCAACCGTCAATAGTCGTAAGTGATTGACTATCTTGTATGGTAGGGTCTTGTACGATAACAGAACGCGTTTAGCCCACTGGCTTCCTATCGGAGAAAAACCGCCACACCAACCGAAATCTGATCGTCACTCACAAAAGGTTTTGTTGTGCTGTTTCTGGGACGCAAAGGGAATGCTGTTTCACAATTTTCTTCCTGTAGGTAAGACGATCTCCTCTACACGATACATCGAGAATCTCCAGGAATTGGCAAAAGCTATAAGAAAAAAACGGCCAAGACGCGCGACTGTGCACCTTCTCCACGACAACGCGAGACCCCATGTCGCAAAGGAAACCCACAAAACAATCACTGAGCTTCACTGGAATACCGTTCCTCATCCTCCATACTCTCCCGACATCGCGCCATCTGACTACCATTTGTTCAGACATTTGAAGGCATATTTGAGAAACAAAACTTTCGAAAACGTCGACGATCTCAGAAGGGATATTTGAAATTTCTTTGAGCTCCAGCCGCCGCAGTTTTGGGCAAAGGGAATAAATGAGTTGCCAACTAGATGGTCGAGTGTCATAGAAACCGATGGCGAATATATTGTTGATTAGAAATGTTTTGTATAAGATATATAAATGAATAAATTATATTGAAATTATTGCGACAAAACTTTTTTATCAACCTGATATACAGGGTGTCCCAGAACTCAACGTTAAGCCGAAACGGGGTGACAGGATTGATCGTAACCATCATGAGAAAAATCAGAAAAAAAATCTGGGCATTTAAGAAAAACCTAGAAATTTGGTCAAACTGTAACCATTTTTCGGTTATTGTGGTTAATTTTTATTATTTTTGTTCATTTAAACTTTGGAACCGTAACCCTAAATAACATTTCTAGAATCACAGTCAAAAATAATGACACAATTGCCCCAAGTTTCCTAGAATTAAGACTGTTTTTTGTTAAACTATGAATTTAAAATTTTCAAAATAAATTTTTTTTCTGATTTTTCTCATGATGGTTACAGTCAATCCTGTCACCCCGTTTCGGCTTGACGTTGAGTTCTGGGACACCCTGTATATATATATATATATATATGTATATATATATACATATATATATATATATATATATATATATATATATATATATATATATATATATATATATATATATATATATATATATATATATATATATATATATATATATATATATATATATATATATATATATATATATATATATATATATATATATATATATAAATTCGGTGATCTGCCAAAAGTTTTGGAAGTCATCTCGTTCTCGTCTGTACACTGCTCCGTAGCGAGACTCGATAACCCCTCGGTGCTGTTCCGCCCCGATAAAACGCTTGAATCCTCGGCTCGTTTTTCGCGCATTAACTTTCGTCCGGCACGATAATAAATTTCATTGGTGCCTCAAGACTTGTAATGACATTGGGGCTATCGTGCAAAAACGAACACGAGAAAAGAATTATCGTGTGATGAAAATCCGTCATATCATAAGTGGGAAACTGGAAAAATTTAAAAAGTGCATGGAAACGAAATTATTCGGTACAGAAGGGAGGATATTCGCGGCAGCTTTTCCGGATGAAATTTCAGACGAAGGGACAAAACGATCATCTCGAGAATGGTACAGGTGTATCATCATTTCGATGGATAATTCAATCAGGCGGGTAATATACGTTGGGAGCCTGACGAATGTGTTTCCTTCATAACGCCTTTGCTGGGCTCTCAATTTTCTAACTCGCAAATTCGTTCGACGCGGGAGATAAAACTTTGACGTGACGCTTGAGTTTATATAACGAGAATGTCGGCCGAATTTTCGTTCCCGGAGATGAGAATTCTGGTTGCTGGAAATATACTTCTTATTCGCGGTAATAGTGATTATAGATTGCCGATTCGCTTGTAAGAAGCGCGAATGGAGTGTCGTTGGAAATAATCGATTTCTGCAGATGTCCATGGCGCTTGGGGAGTCGATCTTGTTATTCTCACGCTGTAGAAAAAAAGGTGTTTAATATTATTTTAATAAAAAAATGGTATACCCATTTTTGGAATGAAAAAAATGGAAAAATTATTCTTTATTCAATTATTATTCAGTGAAACATTGGGGCCGGGTTGAATTTTACACGATAGACGAAAACTCCGAAAATCTCAACATCGTCAAAATAATTCGGCTGTGGAGGTTTTAAAAGTTTAAAAATTTTCATCAAATCGATTAATTATTTCAAGATTTTTTTTTTATTAAGGGGTTACCCCCACTTGCGATTTTGAAAAAATCGATTTTTTTTATTGCATTTTTTTGAAGTGCAGTTTTTTTTTTGCTGCCCGGAATAGATGACTCTATGTAAGTTTACAAAAAAAATATTTTCTTCGTGTAAACTGAAATTGAAACTTTAAACGCGTTTTTCTCAAAATGGTATTTCTGAAGTCGGTGACCAAGATTACTCGAGCACTAATGAACCGATCTTCTTGAAATTTTGCAGGCTTATTTAATACATAAAAATATAGTCTTTAATCGTTCGATTTTTTTTTTCGAAAAAAAATGGCCGTTTTATAGCCAAAAAACGGCCGTTTTTTTCCGTTAAAATCGAACCATTAACTTTGACTATCCGCCATTTTGTGAAAAATGAATATTTTTTAAAATCCTTCGATTAAAGACTAGTTTATACTTATATTTGACTAAATCCATCCGCATTTTTTTTTTCAGATGATCCACTTCGCCGCAATGTTGGTCACCGCAAACCGTGTATATAAAAACATTATTTCATTGACGGCCATTTGCCACTAAACAATGTAATATTTTTCAATAAAAAAATTACTGAAAGTTCTTCAAGATGTGTTCTTTAAGATGGTATATTGATCGATTAAAAAAGTTTTGTAGTTTTCTTTAAAAAAATTCATGAAAAAGGCCTTTTTTTGTGCTGCAAGTGGGGGTAACGCCTTAAGAAGTGATTTTGCGTCAATTTTGAAATTTGTTTGGACAACGTTATACGTTCTACATCATTCACAGTCAACTGTGTAAACTTTAGCTGGCACGATATTGACATGAGGGCCGGGCTGAAATTCCGAACTTTAAATGCGCCGATGGTTTAAAATTCCTAATTTTCATGTTCCGAAATTACAAGGTTCGTGAAGATTATGCCAGCGAAAGTCGACACAGTTGACTGTAAATGATGTCGAACGTATAACATGGTTCAGACAAATTTCAAAATTGACGTAAAATCACTTCTTGATGAAAAAAAATTCTTGAAATAATTCGTCGATTTATTGAAAATTTTGAAAGTTTTAAAACTTCCATAGACGAATTATTTTGACGGTGTTCAGATTTTCGGAGTTTTGGTCTTTCGTGTAAAATTCTTTCGGCGTTTTGATTTTTCGGGGTAGTATATTTTCGGAGTTTTGTGCGTTCTGATCATTCAACGTTCGGAATTTCAACCTGGCCCCGTTCAGATTTTCGGAGTTTTGGTTTTTCGGGTAAAATTCGTTCGGAGTTTTGAGCGTTCTGATCATTGAAAGTTCGGAATTTGAACCCGGCCATGAAAAAATAGCTATAATAATTCAAAATGATTATTGTTATATTATTGTAAAAATGATTATTCTTCTAAAATTAAATTGCAATAATTGAACATTTTTGTTATTATATTATTATAAAATGACTATTTTTCTTCAATCAAATCGTAATAATTGTATCTTTTTAAGGGGATGTGAAGTGGAATATGGTGGGGAATGTAATAAGGGGAAAAACCCCGTACAATTGAAGCTACTATAATACATTTTGTTAAAATAATTAAACATTTTTTTTTAAACCAAGTAAAAATTGATCTTATTTTTTAAGGCGGTCCTCTAGTTTCTCGGGTCGAAAAAAATCGATTTTTTTTTCGCAAATCACATCTACAATATGTGTAGAAAATGTGTGCCAAAGGATTTTTCGATATTCGAAGTGGTTCGCAAGTTACGGCCCTGGAACGGAGCAGGTATACAGAGCAGGTATACGGAGCAGGTATACTTTCAAACGCGTTTTTCTCGAAACACCATTTTTCGAAACGGTGACCACGATATTTCAGAAACTACTGCACCGATCTTGTTCAAATTTATACAGCATCTTTAATATGTTATAAGCCAGCGATTGAACTAGGATTATCATGATTGCTTCGATAGTTTTTTTTGTACGAGCGAAAAACTTAAGAAAAAATGAGTAAAAAATAGAATGTAATTTTCAAAAGTGTATAAAAAAGTCAATTTTTGTAATTTAGAATTCACTCTAGTTCAATCGCTAGTCTTAAATATGAAGATTAAAATGCCGTTTGGGTTTTTGATTTCAGATAAGCAGAACAGCCGCAATCTTGGTCACCGTCAAGCACCTCTTTTACTTGATGTCTTCCTGTCGGCCACTATAACTTTTATTCTATTATATATTTTCACTTCAAAAAATTTGTAAAGCTTATTTAAATGTTAATAAAGATTATGCAAAAACAATGAGATTGATTATTTCGATGCTTTGCCCGTAAAAAATTATTGAAAAAGCCGTAAAAAACAGCCGAGAAACTAAAGGACCGCGTTAAATAAATGTTCTTATCCTCATCTTTGTATTCCAACACTCGTCTTTTTCAAATAAAGAAATTGAATTCGCGTTCTCTGAATGAAAAAAAAACTTCACTTTATTCAATTATTATTCATTTGAAAAATTACAATAATTCAAAATTATTATTGCGCAATTAAAAACTTATTCTTCGTATACAATCATTGAGTTTTTTTTTTCCAATGTCAAGAAAAATATCAAAAGTGGAATTCTACGACTAAAAAAACTACTGTCAAACGTGGAATCCTTGTCTTTCAAATGAGTAAAAAAATCAAAAGTTGGCATTCTTAAAATAAATAAAAATAACAATTCGTTTCCGCATTCTACCACCCGAAAAAATGATTCTCATTCCGGAAATAAAACAATCGTTGACTCGTTATGCGAGTCAAAAAAATAAACTTTCGCAAAGATTCGCAAAAGGAGCCCTTTCCCTCGATAGTATTTGATTCACGTCAATCGCTCGGATTTTCTAATCGTAAATGATTCGATAAGTAGCGGCGAAGCCGAAATGTCGAGCGGATTGAAATTCGCTCACGACCATTCCGAATATTCTTCAAATACAAATGCGAGAATAAAGTAGCCGGAATCCTGAACGGAGGGGCGAAAATGAAATTATCTCTCGACGTCTATACTAGTGCGTATATACAGGGTGACCCTCTCATCTCTGCCACCCGAAATAACTCGGTAATTATCGACGTCACAAAAAAATGTTTCAGGCAAAAGTTGTACGGTGTGAAGGGGGCCATCAAATGCGACCAATTTTTTTTATTTCGGTGGAGGCGCTGACGCACAGTGAAGGTCACCTCCACTTTTTTAAATGGAACGGTACATTTTTTTTCAACCTCCTTGTAGAGCACCTCAAGCCGCATAAAAAACACTAGGGGGTCAAAGTCGTTCAAGGTCATTCAAGGTCACCTATAAAAATGAAATAAAAGGCCATTAAAGGTCATTCAAGGTCACCTATTAAAATGAAACACAAATCTAAATAGGTGACCTTGAATGACCTTGAACGACTTTGACCAGCTAATGTTTTTTTATGCGGCTTGAGATGCTCCACAAGATGGTGCGTCGGCGCCTCCACCGAAATAAAAAATATTGGTCGCGTTTGACTGCCCCGTTCACACCGTACAACTTTTGTCTGGAATATTTTTCTGTGACGTCGATAATTGCCGAGTTATTTCGGGTGGCAGAGATAAGAGGGACACCCTGTATATTTGGGTGTACACTGGGGTTTGTTGAAACAAAGGATATTCTGGTGCGGAGATAAAGCATCCCGATATAATTTGACGCCGCGGATGACCTTATTATCGACCCGAACAACCTCTCCGAGGCGATTCCGTCAAACTTGCGCTGTAATCTGGTACCACGGAGGCAACGAGAGAAGCAAAAAAAAAAGCACAAAGTCTCGGGCGTAGCGCGTCGGCGGGCCGCGCAATGTTTGCTCGTTTCCCCGGCTACTCATCTTTTCCGTTTTTGTTTTTTTGTTGTCGTTTTTTCCCTGCAATTATAATTCTTTTGATGTTTTTTTTTCTTTTTTTTCTGGTAGCTTTTGATTCTCGTATGTGAATTATTCTCCGATTTACTCCGTTTCTTATCGTACGTGCGTGCAGTGCAATAATAAATCGTGGATGGTCGTGAGTAGCGTTGCTTTCGTCGCGCGAGGAAGCATACGGTTTTTATCAATAACGCATGGCTTAAGCGGAAAGCTCTTGTACGAAATGTCGAAAACAGGGTTTATTTTTTCAATCCTAAACGTCTGAAGAAATGTGCAGGGGCGTTTTTTATAATAATGTAAGACGTAATATGAAAGAACAAAAAGAATTGAAATAAAATAATGTAAATATAAAATAGATGCATTTGTTAGTAATATTATTATTGTTTGAGGAGAGATATACACCTAGATGGTCGAGGTTGAGGATTTAGAAGCTATTCTAAATAGCTTTTAAATCCTTGAATTCCAAATTTCATGAAATCCAAATTTCATGATTTGTTCATTCCCAAATTTTCAAACGCGTTTTTCTCAAAACCACATTTTTCAAATCGGTACCCAAAATTTCTCGAAAACCAATGAACCGATTGCCTTGAGGTTTTTTGTGGTTATTCTATACACCATTATCTAGTACTTGTCATAGGATTTTTTCTTTCCGTTACTTAGTTTTTGTTTTATAGGCAAAATAATAACTAATTTTTGGCCGAAAAATCACTATTTATGTTCAAACGTCCGCCATTTTGTCATAAATCGATATTTTCAAAATCGGCTATGACAAGTACTAGATTATAGTATCTAATTTAATAATCTTTTTGGTTTTTTTTTCAGATGATTTTTGAAGAAACGCCTGTGGGTACCGTATACGCAGATTTTTTTACGACGCTCCAAGGATCATACAATATCCTTGTATATTTTTGATATTTTTAAATAAAGAAAATTGAACATATTTTTGAATGTATATACTTTTAGATAATTAAAACTCCAATCCGAAATTTCGAATAGTTTTCCTTGAAAAAATTCACAAAAATGACCTTTTTTCCGGCTCCTAGGTGTATACCCCTTAATAAACGCGATTTGGGCACATGGAAAATGCGAAAAGCAACGAGTATGGTGATAGTGAAAGCAGGAGCAATGGTTGGGGTGACATGTGGAATGGGAGAAACAAGTGTTTTTGAAAGAATATAGAATAGGTACTGTAAGATGGCGTTAGGAATGGACTAAAAAACTCCAACCTACGTTTGGAGAAGAGAGCTGGAGGTGCCTACGATGGGATATATGATAAGGGAAAGAGCGTTAAGGGGCTATAACATTGTGATCGCTGAAAATTTGGGTGATTTTCGGGAATTTTTTGGAAGAAAAGTACTCAATTAAATGTTTCGGAAAATTAAGAATATATTTGGCTATATCGGACCTATATTACACAATTTTTTCATAGAAAAATATTGAGATCCAAGCGACTTATGCGCTGCCTTCGGAGGCGCAAAAAAAAAGTTCCTCCACTGCTGACATGATTCCGGCCGATTGAGTAGCTGAAACCGAAAAAGTAAAAGATGCCGTTAAACTGGAAGGTATTTCCTGTACAATGACGTAGGATTTTCGAAAAATATCAAAATCTAACAAAATGGCGTAGTTATGAAAAAACGTCTGTTTTCTTGCCTATAAAATGGTCGTTTTTTTTTCAATGCCAAATCGTCAATTTTCATCCAATCAAAAATATCCTACGTCATTGTAGAGTAAATCTATTCAAGAGTACTCACTTCAAATTTCAAGTCAATCGGATAATTGCTCTTTGAGTTACAATGTCAGCAAATTTGAAAAATCTCATTTCACATTCTTGAAAGTATAAATTGTCGAAAAAGGCAAAAAAAATCGATTTTTTTAAAGTGCCACACTGGTATAGCCCCTTAAGGTGATCCTATCGTCAAGCTTCAATCCATAGGATTTTTATAATTTTTTTTGAGTTTAACTAAATATATTAATAATCGTCTCTGTAAAATTTCACGGTCGGTTATCGACCTAATTACAGAGAGAAAAAAATATTTAAATTGCGTATTTTTGTAAAGGGACGACATACAGAAACCCAATTTCCGGACGCTACAAAATTGTATATAATAGTGGGAAACCGTCAGATTCTTAAAAATAATCAGATTTACATGCTTAACAACCAATGCTCTCAGAAAAAATAACGCTCATTGACCTAATTTCGATGTAATATCAAGTTTAGTTTGAACTTCCGGTAGTGGATTTACCAGGTGTGTAAGTATGAAACCGGAATTTTTGTACAGAAAAAACACGTTTATTGTACTGATATGATACAAAGTAACTTATTCAAAGTATTGTCCGTCGCTATCTAAACATTTTTCCCATCATTCTGGCAATTTGTGGATTCCGCGCCAAAAGAACTGTTGCTCTTTTGAGGCAAACCAGTCATCGAGCCATTTTCGTACATCTTCGTAAGAAGTAAAGCGCTGCTCAGCAAGTGCGTGTCCCATCGATGCAAACAAGTAGTAATCGGATGGGGCAAGGTCCGGTGAGTAAGGCGCGTGCTGAAGAATCTCCACACGGAACGACTCTATCGTTTCCTGGACCTGTTTTGCTTTGTGTGCTGGTGCATTGTCTTGCAGCAAAATCACCTTGTGTTGTCTTTGTTGGTATTCTGGTCGTTTTTCACGCAAAACTCGATCCAAATCGGTCATTTGTTGTCGGTAGCGTTGAGTATTGACAGCTTCCCCAGGTTTCAGCAGCTCGTAGTAGATTACGCCCTTCTGATCCCACCAAACACACAGCATTGTCTTTCGTCCGTAGCGGTTTGGTCTTGCCGTCGATGTTGATGGTTCACCCGGAGTAACCCATGACTTTTTGCGCTTAAGATTCTCGAAATATATCCACTTTTCATCGCCAGTCACAATTCGATGGAGAAATGACTTTCTTTTGAACCTGGCGAGCAGCATTTCGCATGATGTTTTGCGGTTTTCCTGCTGTCTTTCGTTGAGTTCATGTGGAACCCATTTCCCCACCTTTTGTATCTTTCCCATGGCTTTCAACCGAAGGGAGATGGCTTCTCGGGTCACCTTTAACTGATCCGCCAGTTGTTGTTGTGTTTGAGCGTCGTCTTCGTCCAACAAGGCTTGCAGGTCAGCGTCTTCAAACTTTTTCGGTGGTCTTCCACGTTCTTCGTTCCTCACGTCAAAATCGCCACTTTTGAACCGTTTAAACCACTCGAAACACTGTGTTTTACCGAGAGCATGCTCACCAAACGCCTCCACAAGCATTCGATGCGATTCGGCTGCGGTTTTCTTCAGATGAAAACAGAAAAGGAGTGCTGTCCGCAAATCGTAATTTGTTGGCACAAAACTCGACATGTTTATCTCTAATAAACTAATGCTACTGAATGAAACTCGTGTTATTGTGAGTTGGAAATCTTTGTCGGATATCAATACAATAACAAGACACCGCTGACGTGTTGTGTCGGTAACTGCATCGACATCTAGCGCCACCTATGGGCAAATTCCGGTTTCATACTTACACACCTGGTATTACCACTTGCCACGATGAAGAGGCGTGACAGCAAGGCAACAGCTGACTGTAGTCCTAACCTCATCTCACTCATTCGAATTTCCACACATATTTCATTTTTAACCGACATATTTCGCCGACACAAATTTTCCACGCTTTTTACCAGCCGTGGCCCTAATACAATGATTTATATTTCCCGCACCTGACATTGTTTTGACAGATCGACGTTGAAAAGCATGGAGGTTAAGCCTGGTTGAGTGAAAAGAGACGGAGATAGAACCAATGTTGCCAAGCATCAAACCTAGAAATACCGCGCGAATCGTTGGAATAACTATTTTTTCATTTTTCTAATTAAATGTGAACATTCGTTAAACAGTTTACACATGGCAAATTTTAGTTATAACAAATTATTTTTTTTCCATATGTTAAAAATACAAATTGAACAAGTCTCAAGGATGATCAGTGGTATGGACAGTGTGAAGCGATTACCTTAAGGGGTTA